>JADRCH010000034.1:7270233-7285361 GCA_019843965.1 Rhynchomys soricoides
AGACCTTCCCCCCCCACCCCCAGGAACGAGACCTCCCCCCCACCCCCAGGTTTGACATTGCACCTGCCACCTGGTCTACAATCCCAGCAGGGCTTGCTTGCAGAAGTGAATTGACAATGGATTAGTGAAGGCAGATGGTATCTCAAAGTCCGGAAGAATCCTGTGCTGATAAAATCCAACTATGATAAAGCATGGATGTTCTACATTCTGTAGGAAGGACAACCTTTGCTAAGGCCTAGGGAAGCTAGCAGAGTTTGAATCTGCCACGGTTGGGTTATTCATGGGAACAATTCTACTCGTGGGACATAGTCCCTTGAGATGGCTGTGGCAGCTGTGTTTTCTGGAGGGGCTGTGCAATGTCACCCCCCACCCTCACCCATACTCCACCCTCACCATCTTTAAGGATAAACTCTGAGCTAGTTCTGACTCAGAGCCACTCTACAGACATGCTCTGCCTAGTCTTTCTGCTCTCTTCTGGGCTGTCACATACTGGAGCATTTTCGTCCATTAAAGTCAGTGAGATTTATCCCTACTCTGCTCTGGAAACTCCCTGCCACTTGTATTTAATTATAATAAAAAGCTTCTCTCTCTTCTACATTCTTGGCGAAGTTGATGCCCCGTTGGGTGACAACGCCTTGCCTAGACCTTAAAACTCCATGAAGTATCTTATCTTATCATTTCTTTTTCCATTCACGTGCATGTTTGTGTATGTATTTCCCCATGCATGTGTTTGCGCATACACATATGCACGTGTGTGGGCAAACTAGTGTGCAGGTGCATGTGGCAAGCAGTGATTCAAGGTTAATATTGGGAATCCTTCTCTTTTCTTCCTCTGTATTCACAGATATGGCTAGCCTAACTACCCGGCATCCTCTGAACTGTACTTTCCAATGCTGGAACTACAGGCTTGTCCCCTTGCCCACTTGGCATTTACTGGGGATGTGGGGATCAGAACCCTGGTCCTCATGCTTGCCTAGCAGGTGTTTTCTCCTCTGTTATCTTCCCAACACAGACAGTGGATTTTTATAAAGAGAACCAGAGTCCTTGCAGCTGGCGGAATGAGACACTGAGCTCATGGGTATTAGTCACACCAGGGACAAGAATCTTCCTCTTGGTGACTTCCTTCTCTTGGCTCCATTGATGGGCAATATTAAAATTAACTCTCTGCCTGGCGATAAGGACACATGAAGAATGGGGATAGTAAGCAGTTTTGGAGAAGCCAAAGGGGACATTTGCAAAATGATATTTGGATCCCACAGTTATTTATATTGGAAATTATAAACCTTTAATATATAATATCTCCTATGGGAAATGTTCTGTGTACATCTGTAAATTAGCATTTGAGAAAAATCTACATTTGCCATTTGAGCAACACTGACCTTATAAAAGGGACTGAGAAGTGTACCACCCCCTTCTGGTTTTGTTGTTTGTTTATTTGTTTGCTTGATGTTTTCTTGTTGAGGGCACTGTTTGTTTAAGTGTTTGTTTTGAGGACAGTGTGTGAGTTTAGAGTTGTATTTTCTTCAAATGTCTACAGACTTCTGCTTTGAAATGCTTTTGCCTATAGGGTCAAAATAATTTCTTTAGCTTTTCCTGAGAATTTTATGAGAATTTTCCAGAGCATTTAAATTACGAATTGTATTTTCTTTTAAGTTGTATGTGTATGTATGTGCACTGTGTTCATAAGCAGAGGTCATAAGAGGAGGTTGGATCCCCTGAAGCTGGAGTGGTTCTGAGTCTCCTGATGTGGGTACTGCAAACTCAGCTCAGGTCCTCTGCAAGATCAGCCAGTGCTCTTAACCACTAGTCATCTTTGTAGCTCCAGAGTTATTTGTGATAGAGGGCTGCTCCGATGGTCATTTACACATCTGATTTCGTGTTAGGAAGTTTGTGATTCTCAGGGAATCAGCCCATTTTTTGAAAGCTGTGAAATTTAGGAACCTTAAGTTGACATTGCTATTTGAATTTCTTTATCATTAATAATAATTATTTTTACAGTTTGCAGCAGTAGGGGTTGAATCCTGGCTCATGAATATGCTGAGCTAGCTTTGTAGCACTGAGCCAACACTCTCCCCACCCCTCTTACCCCCCAATTCCCCACCCCACCCCCCCACCCCCCCACCTTCTTTCCTTTCCCACAGTTCTATGCCTGGCTTTGCCTCTTCCTAACTCCTCTCTTTACTTCCAGATACTCTTTCTATATTCACCAAATTTACCCAACCTGCCATTGCTTCATAGAGTTTTCTCAGTTCTTTTACCATTTCAATTTCTGTGCTCCCCGTCTCTTTGCTCTGATGTTCTTGAGATAGGAGGCTCAAGTGATTGGACACATCTCTGTTCTTTTTCTTTTTTCTTCCACAAACACAAAGTGCTCTGTTTCCCTCTCAGTGAAGCGCTACCTCTGTGCCCATATTTTCATAGGCTGTGTTTCCATTTCCATGGCTTGGATTGGTTTTGTCTTTTTGTATGTGGTTGGGATCAAACCCAGGACCTGGCAAATGCTTCTGTAGCAGCATGCTACACTTCTAAGCCTTGTAAGCATCTCTAAAGTTTCTTTAGTGTTGCCTCTTTGACCCATGCATTATTTAGTGCCACGCTGTTTGATGCACAAGGGTTTGGAGATTCCTTCTTGTCTTTCTGTTACCAGTTGTAGAGAGATCCCACTACAGTTTGATAGAGATTCAGTGTGATTTCTTTCCATTCTGCTAAAATTGTTGAGGTTTTGACATGGCCAGCCATGCTCTATCTTCAGGAAGGCTCTGTGAACATTTGGGGAAACTGTTGGGATAGCCTGTGTTCAGGTCCCATATTGTACAGATGACATCCAGGTCTTGTCTTCTTGTTTTTGTGGTTGAGATCACCCACGTGTTGCTTGGCATTTACTTCGCTAGTTCTGACCATTCTTGAAAGGTGGAAATTCACGTCAGTCAGAAAACCTCCTAAAGGTCTGACATATACCTCTAGGCAAGGGGTACCCCATATCCCTGCATCTCCTAAGCACAGGGGGCAAAGCCTACAAGGTACACTGAGCTTGTTGTCAGTTTGCTACTTTTCCACACAAATGTGCTTCAGTTTCCTCAAAGAGAATGCTAGGACATTTCACAGAAAAGAATCTGGAAGGGAAAGGCTCTGATCAGTGGGAGTTGGGAGAGCTGTTCTCTCTCTCTCTCTCTCTCTCTCTCTCTCTCTCTCTCTTTCTGTGTGTGTCTCTTTCTCTGTATATGTGTCAGACTTTTAAAAATATTTTCATTTATTCTTTGAGATTTTCACACATTTATACAGTGTGTTTTTGATCATGTCTATTCATCACTACCGTCCTCCCTCACACCCATGTTCCTCCCAAGTTCACACCTTTGTGTTGTTGTTACTAATGAAGCCCTGAGGGCATTTGATACAATTAATATGCCTATGTACTTACAGATATGGGACCCTCCACAATAAGGGAGGGAAACAACCTACCTGCAGCTATATCCCCAGAGGAGAGAGACTCTGCCTCCCTTGGTACTTAAGAGCCAGTAGCTCCTTCACTTTGTGTGGGCCCATGTGTGCTGCCATGTGCAGTCTTACACAGAGCCACTGCTGCTGTAGTCAGACGTGTTCATCAGCCATTGCATATCCAGAAACAGCTCTTCCGAACTGTTGGCTCTCCCACCCTTCCCCGCGATGAAGTTGTCTCCATGCTTGGAGCTGTTCTGAGTTGATACAGCAACTACCGCCCACTGCAAAAAGAAGCTTCCCTGACAGAAGCCGAGAGGAACACAGTTCCACGGGCACAAACACAAATATTCAGAAGTCAGACATAGAGAACAGTCGGGAAAACAACAAGTCTCTAGTCTCCCACAGGCTTGTACACACCGTTGGTTAACAGCAGGAATCTACTTCAGGATTAGATAAAATAGTAAAGATGAATTAACAGACAGTCGACAGTTCTGCCCACCTGGCGGACTAGGAAAGCCTGGTTTTTAGTTTGTTTGTTTTTTGCATGTCGTGTGAAATCTTTAGAACGAGATGGCTGTAGAGGAGAGAGGGGAAAACCCTGAGAGGTTCCTGATACGATAAGGGCTCACACGACGTCCCTGTCCCTTAGATTCCAACAGCTTGGAAATGATTTGTCAGGTTTACTTCTATTATTATGCGTTGTGGGGGTGTACTGCGTGTGAGTGCAGCTGCCTGTGGAAGCCAGAAAGGGTGTTTCTATGAGCTGCATGATGTGATTGGCTGCTGGGGACGGAACCTATGTCACCCATGAAAATAGCACGTGTTTTTTAGCCGTGAGCTTTCTTTCCTGGGAGGCAGTTCTTGCCTGGTTTGGTTTGGTTTTTATACAGGGCCTCACAGATCTCTACCTCATCCATTAGCTCTTATGTCTCTTCATACCTGACCTTCCATGATCTTCCCTGAGCCTTGAATGGGAAGTGTTGGTAGACATTATTTAATAGCCTAAGCTGATCGCAAACTCACTCTGCAACCAAGGATGGTGTGAATGTCTGATCTTCTTGTCCACATCTCGTAAATGCTGGGATTACAGGAGGGAATCGTCACCCACCATTACCTCTGTTTTACAAAGCCATTCACCCTGTGCACCCTCCTCATAGTCAAGTATCTGCTGAGTGACTTTTCTTTGGGGGCAAAAACTATACTGTAGATAGAGAGATTATCTGTGAAAAAATGCTTCACATTTCAAATTATAGTTCAGATAGAATCTCCCCACTCAGGCTCACATTCGGATAAACAACCATAACTAGTATTTGTAGAAAAAAACTTGGCTGGAGAAAGAGAGATGGCTCATAGGTTAAGAACAGTTGGTGCTCTTGGAGAGGAAATGGATTCCATGACCAGTACCCACATGGGGCAATATAACCAATGGTGACTCCAGTAGCAGGGGATCTGATGCCCTCTCCTGGTCTTTCTGGGAACTGCATGCAAAAACTACACAAATATATGCAGGCAACCATTCATATACACAAAGTAAAAATAAATATTTTTGTAAGGATATCGACATAGGGGGATCCTTGTTGGAAAGAAAAAATTAAGGAGGATGGATGAGGGGGAGAGGAGATTAAAAATTCAGAAAACATGAAATTGTCAAATAATTTAAAAGGGGGGTGAAAACCGCATCATACCCAAGCAGATTTTTGAGGATTTCTTAATTTACTGAATGCATTTCAGCTCTTTTTAAAAAGTCTCTGTGTTGAGTTAATTTGCTCCAATGGCTTTGAAATATCCAAGTTGGCATCCCTTGCAAAGACAGTGGTCAAGGCCTTCTTTACACCCCACCCCAAGATGAGTCTCACTCTGGTCTTAAACCCTTAATCTTTCTACCTCAGCTTTCTCAAATTTTGAGATAAATCTCCCTCTGACTTTGTCATGCACACTGCCCCAATAGCCATCAGGACACAGGACAAGTGTACACAGAAGCAAAGCATGAACATTTGATGAGGCTGGGTGAGGAAACTGAGCCTAGATCAGCCTTCTGCCCAGTGCAGTCAGAAATGGTGGGAAGTCAGAGATGACAGGAAGATTCCTGTCAGAGATGATGGGAAGTTCCGGAGACTTCAGTGCATTCAGATTGAGTTAGAAAGGTAGCTTTCAAAACCCGTGCAGGCCTATCATGTCTGACAAAGTCTCTGAATGTGTGACGTCAGAATCGCCAAATGTTGACAAGTTATGAGAGGAGCAAGCACTTGAGAGTGGGAGCACAGTCCCCAAGGCTTTGAAGATGTGTCACACCTGAATTCCAGGCTTATGTCAATGAGAGATTCAGGAGGATATTTGAAGCAAGGGAGAAACAGGCTGGGGAATGTAGATTCTGTTTGTGTTGTTATGATCATGCTATGAATAACAGAATAACAACACAGAAAACGTGGCTCTCTGAAGTTTGGGAACATCTCAAAAATCGTGCTTCCATCCCTCATCTGAGGAGCCATTGGTGTGCAATTTCTTCAGGGAAGACTCACAGTGTAGGAGTGAGTCAGTCTGTGGAAAATAGCAGCTTAAAGACAACCCATTTGATTAGGCTTAGCTGCACTCATGTGTATCTGTGTTCATTTTGGTGTGTATAAGACAACAGAGAGGAGCTGGAGAGAGAGAGTGAGAGATTGATTGATTGATTGATTGATGATTGATTGATTGACTGATTGATTGCTTGGAGAGAGGGAGAAAGTGCGCTCTCTTTAGCTCTCTTCTCGGCATCTCTTCTTCCCTTAGAAAACTCAATGCCTCAGCTAAAATTTCAGCATGAGGATCTAAATGCTAAATGGAAAATTCTCAGCCATTCGATTCAGATATAAACAAGATCTCAGCTGTAATTAAACATTGTTGAATGAGAAAGAATAGCAACTGGACAAATCAGCTCCCTTCAACAGGCAAGCACGCACGTTGTTAAAGTTCTGACCTTTGTCCGGTCGGCACTTTTTGTGCAGTATGTCTGGTGACTTGAGAAGCTAAAACAGGAAGCACTGTTGTTGAGTGTTGAGGGAACAGGACGTGATCCGGTCTTGACAACTCATCCTTCATGGCGATGGCCCCTCATTCCTCCTCCAACCCCTCCGTGTTCTGTGGAAGAGAGAACAAAGGGATAATTTTGGTGGCACTTCTGGAAAAAACATCCAATTATCTGTTTCATGTGCATGTTTGAGAGTAGACCAAAACCACAGTCCCCTTCTCACAAGGCAAGTCCCCTTGCCTGCATGCAAGCACTATACATAAGGATGGGTTCAGCTTTATCGGTTTCTTCTCTTGGGTGTTCTATTCTATTGTAATGGCGTGCTGTTCGCATTAACCTCTCTGAGTAAGATGTTACTACCTCCCTAATGGTCTGAAGCACACTTGCGATGGGGCAAATGGCACCTTCCCAGAATCCATGCCCTTATTTAACCAGGGCTCAGAGTAAATCCTATATATCCAGTCTAACTTATCTATCATTCGGTGCCATTGTCGCTTGGAAAGGTTTCACCTTTAAAGAAGTCTCCTTTCTCATTCTGTTCATTTATGGTATTTCACAACTGAGCTTTCCTCTCTTGGGGTCGGATGGAAATGGAGGGAGAGGAGGGGAAGCAGCAGAGTGGTGGAAGCAGGCGGGGTTTGGTGTGATAAATACGTATATTCATTTATGGAGTTAGGGAGGTGGCTCTGTTGGGAAATGCTTCCCCTGCAAGCGTGATGACCTCTAGGACCTGCTTGGAAACACCTGGCACAGGAGAGTTTCTGGAACTCACGTTCAGCTAGTCTAGACAAAGCGGTGAAGTCCATTCTCAGTGAGAGATCCTGCAGCAAAGGGTACGATGGAGACAATGAAAAGACACCCCAAGTCAAGCTTTGACCTCCATGTGCACATACACACACACACACACGCACACACGCACACACACACATACACACACACGCACACACGCACGCGCACGCACGCACACGCATGCACGCTCACACGCGCGCGCGCACCCACGCACACTGGGAAAAGACAAAGAAAATGATACATTAACTTGCAGCCATTGGGATTTGAATTTTCCTTCCCTGGGATTTGATCGTTCTAAAAAGGATCTAATTAATTATCTTATGTTCCTTCTCAAAATTCCTCAATTATTTGTACATATATCATATATTTAGCTTGAGAAAATAGTATGCTTACAATCACGCAGAGAAGCAACAGGAAGGCCGTCACACCTGACAACCCTGGAGAGGTGCTGCGCAATTTTTTGTGCCTGATCCGTGATATCAGAAGCAGAAAGATAAAGGAGGAAAGAGTAACAGGAGGCTTTACTGGTCTGTCTGATTGCGGTGAACAGCCGTGGGAGTCACATAGAGAAATCCTTGTCGAAAGTAACTGTTTGGGAAAAAGTTTCTACAGAAATGTCCCCGTGTTTCCTCCGCCAGTCGCACCAATTATTACGGTCTTACATATGCAGGAATGAGGCTGAGAGATATCACATTGGGATTCAGAAAAAGATTAACAGGTCTAGGAACTGATGACAGGAATCACTCTTTTAGGCATGAAGAATCCTTCATGTTCCCACATGTAAATGTCTATGTTCCCTGTACCCCACAGGGATTTACAATGAAAAGACTTTGTCGGACATGTAAGTAGCTATGGATTTGCTCCTCTGCTTTTGTCTTCTCTCTCAGTTGCTATATGTTTCTTTTGTTAGGGTCATGGGAGTGCATGGGTGTGGTGATGGTTTTCCTGATGTGTGTGTGTGTGTGTGTGTGTGTGTGTGTGTGTGTGGTGTTACTGGTGTATATGTGTATATGGTTTGGTATCTGGGTGCATGTGGGATTTGTGTGTGTGTGTTGTGTGGTATCTCGGTATGTGTGTGTATCTGTGTATGCAGGACAACACACCACACAATTTCTGCTTTCTAATTATACAATAGAAAATGGAAAGCAGCAGCTTCTTGAACCAAAGGAAGGGGAACTGAGATGAGGAGACAAAAAAAGAAAGGCCGGAAGGAAAAACAATAAACATGTTCTTCTGATTGAGTTTTGAAAGCTTTAGAAAGATGTATTCATTCAAAGAATATGGTTTATTAACAGCTTTAATGCCCCACATCTATTGCTTTCTTCATTGCTACATTGCCGATGTCTTTGGCTCAGTTATGACCTTCATTATGAACGTTCAGTCCCTTGCGTCTTCAGGAACCCAATTTCTAAAATTCCTCCTCATCATCACTTTCTCCGCCCACCCACAGCTGCTTCCTCAGCTTCCATCTCCAGCTTTAAGGCTGAACCAGCTTACCAGGGCTTCTCTTTCACTTTTATATTAGAAAAGGTTTACACCGGAACTTCCTGATGCTCTAGGCTATGCTCTCATCATTTCCTCTCTATCAGTTCATCCATCCATCCATCCATCCATGTATCTATGTATTTACATATCTATCTATCTATCCATACAAATCTCTATGTATATGTATGTATGCATATATCTATGTATCTATCATTTATGTAATCTATCTTATCTATCTCTATATATTTATCTGTCTATTATCTATTTCTATATTTATTATCTGTCTCTATCTATTATCTATCTCTGTCTATCATCTATCTATCCATACAGCATGCACCTTCCATCATCTGTCTATCTGTCTTTCTATCTATCTATCTATCTATCTATCTATCTACCTATGTATCTATCTTTCTATCTCTGTATCTCTCCCCTCTCTCAATTGATTGATATGTATGTGTTCTTCACCTTGAGAGCTTTATTCTGTCATACCATCTCTGAGTACCTGGCTATCCTTAGAGCCAGCCTGAAAGGTAGTCCTTGTGTTTGTGACTTCACTTGAACATCCACAGAGATGAAATGTGAGGAGTGAGTTTTATCTTTCTTCTTACACTCAGAAATACTGTGGTACCAGTGACAAGATAGTTAGATTGCAGGGGAGGGGTGTTTGACATTTCCACTGACTTCACTTTTGCTTGAAAATAGTGGGTTTCCTACTTTGAATATGAAGTAGTATGCAAATCATTACATGGAAAGGACTGCTTAGAATTAAGTAGTCCTGAAAGATGTGTTTCTTCAAAATCCCCTTTTCATTCCCATTGTCTTCAGATGTGGCAAGTTAGTGCACACCTCAGGGACACAAATGTCATTTCAACAAAACCAATGAGAAAAGACCTCCTTCATTCATTATATCCCAGCTTGTCCTTTTTCCATGGTCAGAATGGCATCCAAGAATGCCAGCCCTTCCAGGTCTGAAGTAGAGTAGCTGTTCTTTCCACAACAGCAGTGGTGGGCATCAGTCATTGCCATCCATGGAGACTACAGAACTGCGTGTATCACTGAGTTATGATGATTCGGAGAGAAACATCTTGTCTCATACCTATACCCTCTTTAGCTGGAGAACCCAAGGACACACAGTTACCAGAAAAGAATCTAATTGGATCAATCTACAGTTCAGACATCCTTGCCTGCCTGCTCACTGGAAGATGTTGGTAACATGTTCAGTTTCCACACTTAGGTTATTCGATCCTTGAAACCTCAATAGACTTCCTCTGTGGCTTTACCCAGGGGACCCAGGGATGAGTTTGATGCCCAAAGACTCCTCCTACTACTCAGTAATTTTCTGATGACATATTGTCCTTGGCTCCCAAAACATTTTACTTAAAGGTCTTAGAGACCCATTAAACTGGATTTTAAAAGTTCTTCAAAATATTTCTATCTCTTTACATTGTTGTTGTTGTTGTTCTCTTCCTCCTCCTCCTCCTCTTCTTCCTTCTCCTTCTTTTTCTTCTTCTTCATTCTAGCACCATTGGTTTCTGCCCTTAGAAAAAACTCAGCACTGCTGTCTAAATCCTAGAGAGATGGGGATGAGCCAAAGAGAACAATCCAAGGCTCATATGAGTTATAAGCCATGACTTCATAACTCTTCTGGGAATTAAAAATAAAATATGGAAAGACAGAGGCAGAATAGAGCCCCAAACGCATTGCAGAGTACACAATACTTCAGATAAGCCCAAATTTTGAGGCATGGCAAGAATGCCCATGCTAGGTCAACCTGGCTCCATGTGGTTTCACATGATTTTTCTTACCTAAAGAAACCAAATCCTAAAGGAATACCATTAAACTGGCCTCCATAGGTCTGAGCAGCAGAGTGAGTTGACATGACTTAGAGGTCTGAGGGTTTGAGTCTTCTCCAGGGAAGTGAGCTGGAGACCCTATGTGAAATGAGCTAGTTCTCCCTGCTAGAAAAGTCTCAGCACTGTCAGTCCTGAACCTGGGTGTGTGGAGATGAGTCAAGAAGGATGATGCAAAGACAAAAAGAAAATCCTAAGGACCTTAGAACTGTGTAAGAATTGGCAGAGAGGAGAGATAACACAGATGATACTGTCTATGGCTTTTTGATAGACAGAACATTTTATCAATTATGAAGAGGAAAGGAAGCTTTTAGTGAAAGGCCAAAACCTTTAACACAGCAACGGGTATTTGTGATGTCTCTTCTTTCTCTGCCTGTGAGCCTGTGTGTGTGCGTGCTATAGGCAGGAACCCGCTTGTAATAAGAGATCGTGCTACTTACTAATAATGCCAATTCGTATGGATACAGCATTTCTGTATTCAACATCTAATACTTTATGTACACTGACTCCTCCAACATCTCTAACCCCACTATTGAATAAATAAACCTGAATTTAGTGATTCCACCAAGGTTTGTGTAAAACAGAAACAAACAAAAACAAGAAAGCAATCCACAAAGAAGCTTCTAGAACTAGATAGAATACGTTTACTGAGTTGCAGAGCACAAGACCCATTTATGAATGTCGGCAGTACTGTTTTACACTCTTGACTAATAAGAGGGTTTTAAATTCCATTTATAATGGCGACATACTTTTACCAACAGTGTTAGTGATCGTTCTTCTGACTTGGGATTCAGGAAAGCCTGTATCGGTTGAGGACCACTCAAGAGAACTTCCCCAGACTCCCCCACAGTTGAGTCTTGGGGAGCTAAAGCATTGTGTTGCCTCTCCAGGTACCCTGTTTTCCTGTACCACAACATTCACTGTGGGGATGCTTGAGCTTGCAAATCTTTTGTTTGTGATTCTTCAGCTTCCAGTTAGAGCAAATGTTTCATAACATGTTGTCATGAGTTGTCCTTCTTGGCTTGGTAGTCTCCCCTCAGACACGGAAGACTCTGTGGAAGTTTCAGGGTAACTTTCAACTTTTTGTCCAAAGCTATTGTCTTTTAGATTCTCTCGTTGTTCAGGATGGCCCAATACAGAGTGCTCACAACACATTTAACCTCTATTGGAAGGTGGTTTTCTTGGCAACAGAAACGTATGCACGTACACACACACACCACACACACACACACACTGAAAGCTCCTCACAATTTCCTGCTCTTCATCAGATTCAAGGACATTTGCATAGTACTCGGGTTAGGCACTGACTGAAACACTCCTGCAACTCACTGATTCTACTTTTTTCCTTAATTCAAGCAGTTCAGGTGCAGAATTGGCATTCTCTCATCGATGCCTTGGCTTTTGTAGTGCTTAGGTAGAGAGATGGAAAGTCGGGGTAAATGAAGTTTGCGTGTGTGCAAGTCCGAATGTGATGGTCCAGATGAGTTGCTTCTCAATGATGGGCTAAGTTTGGTTTGGCATTTATTTATTTTCAGGCCCTGAAATTTATATAAAAGATGTTGTGTTTTTGTTTTTGTTTTTGTTTTTTTGACTCTGACAGGATACTGTGGCATGTTTAGTGACTGCTATAAAGTCACATATTAATTTGTCAATATTCACAACATACTTATTAAGACTGCTTCTAAAGGTTCTCTACACGTTTTTCTCCCTCCATTAAAAATGAGAAGATGTGGCTCTAAGTCTGCAGCCCTGTTGGAAGAATGCTTGCTTTGTATGCATGAGATCCTGAATTCAAACCCATGGTCAGGGTGGATTCACAACAATAATCCTCGCACTCAGGAACTGGAGGCAGGACAATCAGAAGTTTGAGGTCATCTTTGGTTGTGTAGGGAGTTTGAGGTCAGCTGGGGATACAGGAGACCTGGTTTAAAATGATGATGATGATGATGATGATGATGATGATGATGATGATGATGATGATGATATAAAATGTAGTACGACAAATGTAGACACTGAACATTCTAAGGTGAGCTGACTGGGTTCTAATTCTGGGAATATTACTCAGCAAGTCCGCAGATCACCTGAGCACGATCTGGAGGACTCAGCTTCCTGGGGGCACCAGAAAAATCAATAAACCCACACCACATGAGAGACCTTCTTTCCAGCATATCGACCTTTCTGACTGTGATTGCTGCCTTCCTCAGAGCAATGATGAATATGCACACATGGTGGTTGGCTTCTCTTGTACCCCACTGCTGAGCCTGTCAGTCACAGAAGGGAGGGTCACAAGCCTACTCCTTCTCCTCCCTTCAGTGGAATTGCCACCTGCTTAGCTTGCCACCACAGGAATCCAAGCTGGCAGGTGCCAGTTGCCTCTTCTGCAGAATGGACTCCCCAGTACACATAGAGATAAAAAACAAAAACCATGTTACTGCCACTTCTTTTCAGATTTTTTTTCTCTCTCACTGGGCCCACCTTTATTTTCATATGGATTAAACCAGGGAAATTTATTTTCCTACCTTCAGATGCCCAGAGTCTGTGACTGCTCTGATTTGATATCTTCCAATAAATCTCAACTGGCTGATGTGGGCCCCATTCACTGAAAACTGAAAAAAGATAGTCAGGGCAGAAAATCAATGTTATTTTGGCCACATGTCCTTACAGTGTAGCCAACAGACACTTGTACTTTGAATTAAAATGTCAATAATTTAAATTAACCAAATAGGAAGAATGAGCCTGTGTCCCCGCCCTGTTCAGCAACACTACAGTGCTAATAAGAATTACCTTCCATCTCAGTAATTAGATGGAATATAGCAAGAAATCCTTTTCATGTTTGTGTGTACTTACAGATTTCAGAAGCCTATGAAAAGATACTGAGCCAGGGTTTGTTAAGGGGACTAAGAGAATCAGACTCACAAGAGTCCAAGACCCCTCCCTTTGCTCATTATTATTGGCTTGTGTGACAGTAACTGGGTATAAATTATGTAGTTCAGTAATGCCAGCTCCCAGCATCAACAAGAGCTATCCTCCTGCCTCAACTCCCAGCCCGGAGGGTTTGTGGCATTGTTCTAAAGACTGTCAACTTGAATTCTTTCCATTTGCCTCTCGGTGACAGGCGGCATTCGTAAAGGGACACCTGCCATGTGGCTGTTTCTGTTGTATTTGTAGCAGAAGCCTGGCTTGGGTTTGGAGAGCCTCTGGGGAGGCTGAGCCTCTGAGGAATCACAACAGATGGCTTTATTGAGGAGCTAACAGGTGTGGGAGTAGACGCAGGAAGTAGAAAAACACACCAGCTGGGACTTGTATGTTTGCTAGTCCTAAAGGAGCTTGATAGGAACTTCATGATTGACTGAGCTATATTATGTACATAGAAAAAATGGAGATGAAGATGTTGTGAAATCAAATTAAAACTGTGAAGACTTTAAAACGAAGGAAGCCTGTCGCTGCCCTGTGAATGGGAGACTCATCCACTGGCAGAGCCTGTGAATGTGATACCAATTAGCCAAGGCATAGCTGGGCTTGACGCTTGGGAGTAGGATGTTTATCTAGCATGCGCAGTGTTCTGGGTTCAATCCACAGCACCAGCAAATGAACAAATAAATTGGAGGTCTGGGAAGCTAGCTCTGTGGGTAAAGTGCATACGTTCAATGGTGCCGATCTGAGTTCAGATCCCCAGGAGCCACCTTAGAAAGCTAGCTGTAGTAGACTGTGTCTTCAATCCCAGTTCTCCTCCAATGAGATGGGAGATGAACAAAAGAGAATACCCAGAAGTGTGAGGGTCAGGTAGCCTGTGTTACACCAGAGCAAGCAAGGGTCCCTGTCCAAAATAGGTGAGGATGAACACCAGAGGTTTTCCTCAAAAAAAAAAAATAAATAAATAAATAAAAAATCTAGCTTAGAGTAAAACATTCTTTCATGATTCCTAAATAACTCCTTTTCAAAATGGAGTATACTTTCAGACTGGCATGTGGAAGGGTCATGCAGAATGCTAATAAATAGGGGTTTGGGGAGTCACAAATTCCACCAACTGCCAATGTCTAGTCAAAAATGATTCAGTTTGAGTGAGGCAGATGCATTCCTTCAATCTTTTCCAAAGCTCCCTTTCTCTTTAAATGTAATGGATTCTAAAACTCAGCATAGGTCAGTTCCTCTGATATGCATTCTTCAGCAATTAATATGGCATTAATATTTAAGAACCCCTGGCCTGAAGCAAATCGACTTTGAAAAGTCTTCTGAGTTTTGTTTCCTTTCCATTGTTCAAAGGGAACCCTCATTGGTAAGAAAGCCATGGGAACTGGGCTGAGCATGGATTTTCATGTATACTTTCAAAAGCATTTCTGGATTGCGAGAAATATCATCTGATGCAGCAAAGGTTACTTGCCTGCTCGGTCAGTCTTTAGGAGTGAGTTCAGAGGTGTTTGTGGGTGGGAAGATTGGCAATCAGATGAAGGGAAGATGAAGTGAGATCTGGTAGCAGGCTTGGGTACTTAAGATGCAAAGCCACTCATAAGCTATTAATGGATGCTTCCTTGTTGTTTATTAATGGATGCTTCCTTGTT
>JADRCH010000034.1:7285371-7299698 GCA_019843965.1 Rhynchomys soricoides
TATTAATGGATGCTTCCTTGTTGTTTATTAATGGATGCTTCCTTGTTGTTTATCAATGGATGCTTCCTTGTTGTTTATCAATGGATGCTTCCTTGTTGTTTTAATCACAACAGGAACTCAGAGAAGATACTGCGGCATCAGCTGGAGGAGCTGGTAGCAAAGCTAGCTTACACTCTGCTGCTGTTTTTCCTTGTTCTAGTTTAAAGGGACATGTTTTTATAACTCCAAGTGAAAAATAATCTCAATAGATTGAAGAACCAACAGAGTTCTTCATTCTTAGATGATAAAAAGGAAACCTAGAAAGAAATGGATTTCTAGGGTGCAGAATCAAGAACGATCAGTGCTCCTGGGCTCTGAAGGTGTCCACCCAACATGTAAAATTTGATATCAGTCCTCTGTTTCTGACAGTGTAGTTTCTAAATGATCACATAACACCAACTTCGTACTGAATGTTTACTGAGCCTCAAACAGTGCCAGGCAGGAACGCAATTAGCATCGCAGAGAGAACCCAGGGGTCGTTCCACACTGAAGCTATTTCCAGCACTCCTCCAAGCATCCTTTTAGATGGGCTATGATTCCATCAGTGTTCAAGGAATGAAGAGCCTCTTCAAAACGGAGAGCAGTTAGCATTAAAGTTGAACTTTGGAATAACCGTGCCTATGCACATGTGATTGCACACACACGCACGCACGCACATGTGTGCACCCTTGTGGAATCTCCACCATTCTTCTTTGCTCAGGACTTTGCCTTTTTCTGCTCAGAAGTTGGTTGTCAGTTCTTCCTGCTGCTTTATCCCTTTTCTCTTGGTTAACATCTGTCAAGATGTCAAACGTTAAACATGGGATCATCTTCCTTCTGACGCTGCTTCTACTGTGACTTAGGTTGAGAGAGTCATGGCAAAGCCTGTTAGAAGTGTGTCTGAGATGGATTCTGAGTGATAGCTCGGAAGTTTAGCTATGAGCAGAAGGAATGGGGGCCGATAGAAAATGCTGTAACATGCACTTTAGCTGGATCCTCTCTTGTGCCCTGGGACTTCCAGTGTACTGCAAAGGGCAGACTCCAGTGTACTAAAGTCACTGGGGAAACCTTGTTGGTTGACTATAACTCGGATATAATTTCACATATTCTTTCTTGCCAAGGAACAGAATTCAACCATTCCAAGAAACAAAGAGGTGACATGGAAATGTACGAATTCAACAAAGTGCTTTCAATGCTTATTAAATTAAATTGCAAATAAGTAGTTCCCCCCCCCACTGAGATTAAAAACTGAGAAAGACAAAAATATGTCCTTTTAGATAGGTCAGGCTCACCAATTACTACATGTGAATTATTTACCCTGTGTAATGGGGCAGCTAAGCTAAGAACTAAGGCATTAGATTACCTGAGATCAAACCTCCGCTGCATACAGCAGTGTGACCTTGAACCAATTAATTTCTCTGTGCCTCAGTGTACTCACGCATACACGAGATGATCCTAAGACTGCCTCATCAGCACTTAAATGCAGGGGAATTGCTTTGTTAAATTGTTGGCACACAGTGCTAGACTGGAGAGAGCAATGCCTAGAGAATAATGAGGCCCCACATGCCCCAGTGGGTCTGTTGAGGAGAGGAGGCATGATTCTGAGAAGCTACCATTCGAAGACCCTATCTCCTACTTATCCAGGAGCCAGAAGGCGTAAAGTCCCAGCCCCAGAACCCAGGCATGCTAGCCCATGTTTATAATGCTGATGCCTGGGTTAACAGACTCCATGTGCAAGATTCCTAGCTAACTCAACTAGTTCCAGGCCAGTAACAGAGCATCTCTAAAAATCAAAAGAAGCGAAGTAGGTAGTTTCATAGAAACAACAAATGAGTTAGCTTCTGGCCTCTACCTGCACATGTATATATATACATGCACGCATACCTTCACACTTATGTGTCTGAATGCATGTGCATGTTCACGATCGAACATGATACATACACACATATAAAGATACTAGAAATTTAGCTTACTGTCATTGAAATGTTTAGTCATACAATTAGAGTTATAACCTTATATTTTGAAGAGGAAACTGAGCATTTTGGGTTTTATTCACTTGACATAATATAGCCACAGCTCTGCCCAGTTCCAGCCTGGAACTAAGTTGCGAGTCCCCACTAGCTGGGGCCGCAGTGGCCTGCAGGTGATGGTGAATGCTCTCAGAGGCTCCAGTCTCTTTATGGCTGGAAAGAAGAGCACTTTGGCCATTGCAGAGGAAGCAATACTATCAGGAAATCAAACAATTGGGCACTAATTTGTTTCCTGGCCTACCCTAGAAGTCACTGCCAGTGTCGGATCACCATGGAACATATATTCTTGCTGGAATTTGGAGGCTCCAGGCCACCGATGTGCCAATTGCTTTCATTTGGGGTTCTAGTCTGTAATTTATCATCGGAGTGTCCTACCCTGCTCAAACGCTCCCTTTGTGGGCAGAGGCAAAGCTAATATACTTTCCAAGTGCGTTTGAATTGCTTCAATAAATCACGGCTGCCAGTGTAAGCAGCTTTATCATTTGGCAGGACAATAAGTTATCTTCATGCTTTGGAGACACAGGCTCTCCAAGACTTTTATTTGTGTAAATTATAATGCATCATAACCCATTTCCTAAAATGAAATTAAGAAGCTCACAATGCGTGTGTTTTTAAGAGGCAAGGACGTACACTAAAGATAGCGAGCGATCCAATGAAGGAAGGGAACTCTTTATCCTGCTTGCTTTATAGCAGTATTTTATTTCTTTATCATGGGCATGGTGATGTGAACATTAAATGCTTGTAACCGGGGTTAAATTTCGGCTGGCTCTTTATTGCCTCAGTGTTTCTGTGAACACAGCTGACAAATGAAGGGAGGCTAAGTGTAAGATATTCTTCTTAGGAAATGGGGAAGTAGCTCTGTTGATAAAATGCCTTCTGTGAGGGTCCAAGATCAGATCCCCAGCACCAACATAAGGAGTGAGGTGTGGCAGTGTATACCTGTAACCCCGGCACTGGGAGGTGGAGACAAGTGGATCCCCGGTGCTCAGTGGCCAACTGACTTAGCTGGGTTGCTGAGCTCTGGGTGCAGTGAGAGATCCTGTCTCAAAAACACAGTGGTGAGTGGCTGAGGAAGATACCTGTCATTGACTGCTGGTGTTCACATGCATCTGCTTGTGCCTGCATGAATGTGCCTGTGCCAACACACAAAAGTACACACACACACACATACACACACACACACACATCACTTGGATACGCCATGTTGGATGCTTGAAAACTTGTGGTTTGACATAAATTTATGCCTTATCAGTTCTGTTAGACAACTCTTGCAATCAATGAGGTTACGGAATCAAATGGTTTCCCCTAGTGTCCTCTAGGACCATCTCCAAATCTCTTAGCCCTTTCCCATCCACCAGGCTTAGATTCAGAGTGTGTCTGATTTGAATATTTGAGATCCCTGATTTGGAAGATAAATGTGTTACATAACAGTGCAGTGTCTGAGGTTCCCAATAAGGAAAATGCAATCTACTTTTGATATTGTTTGGGGACTCTATTCAGGATGATGGACAATAAAGCCTGTTCTTTTTATTGGATTGACTGAAAAGCTGTTTGGTATCTATAAACTAGTCTGCCATCACTTTGTGCATGATAAGAAAGTCCTTTTGCCTGTAATTGCACCAATAGCTCACTCTGAGAAAATGATGTCGACAAAGAAACCAGGTTTTAGAGCGACTGACAGCAGTTCTGTTCTGAAACCATGCTTGTTCAGTTGGTCCGATTTTTGTTATTGTTTTTGTTTTGTTTATTCTGTACCACAGGAGATTCAATTCTGTGTTAGAAAGAGATGTGACTGGCATGCATTAGCTCCTGAGTTTAATACCCAATACTTCAGAGGGAGAGACAGAGTCAGAGACAGACAAAAGACAGAAGGGCACAGAAAGACACACGAGGGGGGGAGACAGAAACAGAGGCAGAGGCAGAGACTGAGATAGAGATGAGACACTGAGACAGAAACAGTGACACAGAGAGAGAAAGATGCAGAGACGGAGACAAAGAAATAAAACAGTACTTTCAGGTATTTTATAATTGAATTAGTTTGAAATCACTCTCCATTTATCAACAAAATGGACTCATGTGGCCTGACATAGAATTTCAGGTTTTGGCACATCTTAATTAGAGGTGGTTGTTTATTTTTATGTCAGAACACTCAACGGCCACTGTGAAGAACTTCAGTGCCTCACAAACCTTCCCATGTTCATCCCAGGATCTCTCAAGCAGTCTCCTAGAGACAGACAGGTGCTGCCCTGACCTCTAAGCACTTAACCCGAAATGCCAGCACCACCGTGATTATCAGGCTCATCCCTGACTTTTCTCTTCCCAGTTCTTCTGCTCCCTTGGATAGTTTCTGGGTCCTTCAGCTGCCCCCCAGCCTCTGAGGCCTAAATCAAAAGGAGCTCAGGCTACTGAAGACTGCAGGGTGCTTGGTGCATACATGCCTGTGTGTGTGTGTGTGTGTGTGTGGTTGTGTGTGTATGCGCTCAAGTGCATGTGTGTGTGCATATTTGCATGTGCATGCACATGTGTGCACATACTGTGATTAGGAAGATGGAACAGGGGTGTGGCAGTGGAGGTATGGATGCAGATTCTACAGGTTCTGAACATGCAGAGCTGCCTTTCACTGTTGTGTCTTCTCTTTTCCACAAGCATTCACCTTACGTTTTTCTCGGTCCATGCCCATAGATAGAAGGGCTGATTTCCTCATTTCTAGAAGTTACTCAATATACAAAATCTACCTCAAACAGTAAATGGAAGTATCAATGTTTTCAAATGTTTATTTTAAACACATGCCTAATGCTAAGATACAATTAGTCCATATCTCTTTCTAAAATCCAATTATTTTTAGATTACCACTATTTCATCTCTTTTGGGGTGGGCAGAAAAGAAAGAACTGATATTTGGTTTATGGTAATGTCAATGATTTTAATAGAAATTTATCTTTGCAAGAAAGAGGAGAGGCATTTCCCACCCCACCTTTGTAGGATTCACTCCAAGATGCCTACTAGATAGTTGAAACTGCAGGTATTCTGCACTCCATGGAATTGGTATCTTCAGGATCCCTACCTCAGACTCACACCCGTGATAGAGCTCAATGTGTAAATAGCCACAACCACAATGTATCACCTTAGCCAGAAACATAGCATTGGCTTCATCAGCAGACAAAGCCTCTGCTGGTGGTTTTGTAGTGTGAGCCATTTAAAGCCTCCTTCTGAGTCTGTGCAGCATGGCTCCTTTGATCTAAAGGGTTTGCTATCACACATTTCTGGGATCTCTGGCTGGAGTTGTCTGTAGGCTGAAGGCTTTCTCAGATATGTGCTCGTCATAAGGAACATGTCTTCTGTTCATGTTTCTCATCCACAGATAAGATGTCTTTCTCCGCCTTTCTCTCTATGCACCATGAAGGGGTTACCTTCTGCAATATAACCACTGAAGGCTTCTTTTCCTTTCCTAAGAGTAGCATAAATAGAGGAGCCCTTTTACCGTGTATTTTGGCAACATTAGCATAATGACTATTTTTCTTTCCTTAGTAGGTCTAGATCTTTGCTCATTCCATTTGAAAGAAGCACTTCATGGCTTCCATTTGGCATATACAAATCTCAGGTCTTACAGCTTTTTCACTTTGGTTCAGGTCTTAGTCAAATGCAGGTCACTTGCTGACATGGATAGTATTGGTTATCGGCTTGACATACTAAGGAGAGGGAATCTCCATTGATACATTGTCTCCATCAGATTGGCCTAAGGCCATTCTTGATTGTTAAGTTCATTTTGAAAGGCCCAGCCCACTCTAAGTGGTGCCATCCTCTAAGCAGGAACTCCTGAGCTGTACGGGAGGGTAGGTGAACATGAGTCTTGAAGCAAGTTAATGAGCAGCATTCCTCTATGGTTCCTGCTTCAAGCTCCTGATTGAGCATCTGCCCTTCCTTCCTAGATGATGAACTACATGTAACCTGTGAGCTGAAGTCAAGTCTCCCCATATTGGCTTTGGTCAGTGTTTATCACAGCAATAGAAAGCGAACTTGAGCATTTGGTCACAGATCACCAACCCCCACAACACTAGATCACATAGCAGGAACTCAGCTAAGCTCAGTTGACTGACAGACATACTGGACACTGGAGACAGGATGCAGAAGTATCAGTCTGTGTCTCTTCACTCACAACAGGGGACGATTTAAACTGTATGAATTGCGTATTTCCTGGATTCTTTCATCTGTACTTTAATTAGCTGTGGATGACTGAAACTATGGGAACTACTAGAAGGGAACCCGTGGACAAAGGCTGAAAACTAAATATTGAAAATAGCAAGGCTACTTCATAGAGGAAGTAATTAGTAAGACCATCCAAAATTTGCTTTAGGGGCTGAAGGTGCAGATTAGCAGTAGAGTGTGTGCTGTGCATGCACATGGCCCAAGGTTCTATCCCTAACACCTCCAGAGGTGACTTTTTTACTAATGATTTTATTTTGGCATACTGAGTTCTACATTTTGTAAGTGTTTAATTGGGCATGATTTACTCTAAATTGTCTTTTCACAAAAAAGGCCACCTGCATAGCTTCTAAATGATGACCGTATTATAGTATTATTACAAACAAAGTTTTTATCATTAAACACAATTTATTGTGCAATGGCCAGCATGTTCTTTAATTGTGGGCATGGCATTTTCAAAACCTAAATTTATTTTTAAAAGAACATTTATTAAAGAGTTGGTAATATTACATAGTACAAGTAAATTCCCAAGGACTAAAAGAAGAGAATTTGTCTCTTGCATGTCAAGCCAAAATGGAAGATAAAGGGAAATGATTCCTGGGACCAGAAGACAACTGAGTGGTAATAAAGATTTCACCCTTCAGACCAAAGGAGAAAGTAAATAGACTTACACAGTACACTTCACTGAACAACAGACATATCATGACCAGCAGAACTACCTACAGCATAAAACAAAAAACAAAACAAAATGAGCTACTGGAATCTCCATTTGGGGTGAGTCCTGGATTGGTTAGGGTGAGCAATAGATGTGTGTAATTCCTCATCCTGTAATTCCTGGCACACAAATGAAAGCAACTCTGGGTATCATAGTACGGCTGGTTGCTTGGCCTTACCATTCTGCTCTTCTGGCTTTTTTAGGTAGAGTGGACCAAGGTCTTTCAGTTTGAGAGTGCTGTACAGACCAGCCTTATACTGGGACCTGTTCCCTCTCTTATCTTTAAGTTACAGCCTTTTCTCTACAGTGATCAGTAATCTTGAAGAACACCCTTCCCAGACACATGTACTCCATCTCTCCTTCTTTCTCATTTTCTCATATACATGTGCTTGCATGTGTATAAGACAGAGATTATATAGCTGAATCTTGAGAAAGGAAAAGCCTACACAGCCATTCTTTTTTTTCATCTTGTTAATATTTATTGTAAATATACAACATCTTGATCAATAGGATATTTTCTTTGTTATTATTATTATTATTATTATTATTATTATTCCTACTTTATTTACATTTCAAATGTTTCCCCCTTTCCAGATCTCACCTTTGGAACCTCCCCATTTCCTCCCCCCTCCCCCTGCCACTATGGGGGTATTCTCCCACCCACCCACCTACCCACTTTTGTCCTCCCTCCTTGGCATTCTCCTCTACTGGGGGATCTAACACTCTCAGACCCAAGGGCCTCTCCTCCCCCTGATGGCTAACAAGACCCTCCTCTGTCGCATATGTGGCTAGCACCATGGGTCCCTCCATGTGTATTCTTTGGTTGGTCAATCAGTCTCCAGGAGCATCAAGGGGTCAGGCCAGTTGACACTGTTGCTGCCTCCCTGGGGATGCAAACTCCCTCAGCTCCTTCAGTCCCTTCTCCAAGTCCTCCATCTGGGACCTCACATTCCACCCTACTGTTGCTGTGAAGTGACTGTTGGGTATTTCAAACTTTTGGGCTAATAACCACTTATCAGTGAGTACACACCATGTTCATTCTTTTGTGACTGCATTAGCTCGCTCAGGATGATATTTTCAAGATCCATCCATTTGCCTGCAAATTTCATGAAGTCACTGTTTTTAATAGCTGAGTAGTACTCCATTGTGTAAATGTACCACATTTTCTGTATCCATTCCTCTGTGGAGGGACATAAAAAGAAGATAGCCACACAAACATAAACAACATCAAAAATAACAGGAAACAACAATCACTATTCTTTAATATCTCTTAACATCAATAGTCTCAACTCCCCAATAAAAAGACATAGACTGACAGACTGGATCCATAAACAGGACCCAGCATTTTGCTGCATCCAGGAAATGCACCTCTGTGTTAAAGACAAACACTACCTCAGAGTAAAGGGCTGGAAAACAATTTTCCAGGCAAATGGCCCCAAGAAACAGACTGGAGTAGCCATTCTAATATCGGATAGAATTGACTTTCAACCAAAAGTCATCAAAAAAGATAAGGAAGAACACTTCATACTAATCAAAGGAAAAATCTACACAACCATTCTTCAGGCAGGAATGACTAACAAGAATAATGCTCGGAGCACAATGAATGAGGAATAACAATTCTCTTGAGGACTGTTTTCAGCTCTAGAAGACAATGGAAGTGAGCACCATCTTGCCCTCCTATTCACTAAGAAATCTGCCCACAGAACGTCAAAGTGATTGGTCTGTGTGGAGTTCTACCAACTAAGGATACAAATCTAGGGAACAGAAAAATGGTGTAACATATAAAACCTGATGACCTGAGTTTGATTCCTGGGAAACCTACATAGTACAAGGAGAAAAGTAGAGAATCAACACTTGAAAGTTGCCCTTTGACCTTCACATGTATGTTACACACACACACACACACACACACACACACACGCACACACACACACTGAATAAATAAATAAATGAGTGAATAAATAAATCACATGAATAAATAAATAAATTAACACTAATAAGTAAATAAGTAAATAAATAAATAAATATAAAATTTTTAAATGGTATATAATATCCCTCTCCTGCTTGGAAAATTGAAATTACTGTGATGAGCAATAGCTGCCTCATCTACAACTTGGGTGGTGACACACTTCAGTGTCCTTCTCCTAGCACAGCTTCTATTCCAAATCTCTCATGACTCTGAAGTTCCAAAAGAAAGAGGCCCCAAGTATTTTCATAGCCAAGATGGAATATTGAGTTCTTGGCAAAATGTTCTTTTGTTTCCACCCCATTCAGAGCCAACTCATTTAAATTCCCAATTTTGTGTCATCTTTGGCTGGTGAGGTACTCTGTGGCTGGCCACATGCCCTCAGTCATTAACCCATGTGACAGCTGTCAGACTGTAGTTTTGTTCTTGGTAGTCATGGGCTGGTGATGCTGAGACTATCTATAGTTGCAGGCTCCTGGTTGTAATTTTGGGCCAAATCTCTTTGCTACCAGCAAGGAGAAGAACACATTTCTGTAGCTAGAACTTTGTCAGGAAACAAAAAGGCAGTTTGGAACAGAAGCAAAATGTAAGTGTATATGGTAGTTTAACTCAAAAACGTTAAAACATTGGCTTCTAAGAACAAAAGTCAAAAACATACTGGTCTTTTGAGAATGCTGGGAAATATGACTCCCAAGGAAGAAATTTTGCAGTCTAGGTCTAGGTGACTCATTCCTCAGATTTCCCATGCTTCTGTTAATAGAACCCAGTGGATCCAGGAAGATCTGAAAGAGGCTACAAAGCTTCTTGATTATGTAGTAGGCTACAAACCACTCATCTGAAAAGGCGCTACTTAGTTTCTTCAGGGACTCAAGTTAATTTTATTTCATGCTTTGCTTCCCAACATAACCCAAACTGGGCTTTAACACATTCTTTTGAGGTTCCTGGAAAGACTGGAGTCTATCTCTAGGTGGGGGCATACCACTGTCTCACCTAAGAGTTAATCCAGTTGGGTGAGTCAATCACCAAATTGACCACTGCTCAGGAAAGTGGGCTTGAATTAAGCCATGCCAAAGAGATGGGAGGAATAATTATCCCCTCTAATGAAATATATACCTTCTCCTTCCCAGATTCTCCATTGTCAGTGCAGTTGCTCCAGAACCACCATGATGTTCTGTTGGATGTGTTCTGAGTCCTAATAAAAAAAGATACAGCTTTTCACTTCTCTTCTGTCTTTTTATCCTGGATATTGGCTAATGTCTAAGGTCTCTGACACAGCTTCACTTTCTCTAAAGCTCCCTCAGTACCCTGTGGCTGCTTGCCCCCAAGAGAGTCACCTCAATGTCAACTTAACTCAAACGGCACATTTCTTTGTCTCTTCTCTATCTTTCTCCTCCGGAGAGTGTTGAAATTTATAGCTTGCCTGCCTGGAGTTTTCTTTTAAATTAATAAAACTGTCTTTGAGTTTCCTTTTGACTCTATTCTTAGATTATCTTATTAACAAGACTAAGAACTCCAGAAGGATCCTTGATTTCCTTAGTAGCATGTGGTGACTTTACTGGGACTCCCCAAAATATCTGGTAACATCACAGGACTCTAAATCATCCTAGAAGATGGAAACTGAGGCAGGGGGATGGCGGCACTTCTTAGCCTGGCCTTCATGTCCTCAATGTAGAAGCAGGCTGGTGTCTTTTGCTTCCTCTACTTGGTATGGCCTAGTTCTACTCTTTAGAAAGAAGTTACCCGAGGTCAAGAGAGAGCTCTGCTTCACTTGTGAACACTATTGTTACACAAGGCAAACTGTTCATATACATCTGCTCCATGCAGGTGTTGTTCTGCTTGGCAGTTTGGGGGTAAACAATGGGTAAAAGCCACTTCTGAAGGGAATTAGAGTCAACAAACAGAGGGAACATAACTTTTAAAATTGATTGGATAGCCAAATACTAGCAAAACATGTCTTATGTCCTCCAGGCTATTTTTTAATCTGCTGAATAATACTGATATAGATAGACTGCAATAGACTCCAAGAAAATCCAGTTTAAGTCAGAAAAGATAGTTTTAAAATGACTTAGTATCAAATTTTGTTCAGGCTTGATGTTATCACTGTTCGTAATAAATGGATCTCATTTAAAGCCATTATTAAAGTTCCCATGTTGGCTATGGCTAGTATCCACTCCCATTCACAAATGGAATCTTTAATGAGTTTGAAGTATCAAATGTTAGTGTGGGATATTCTCAGATGTAAGCAAAGGAAAAGACACTTGAGTGGAAAATGACTTCCAAAAGTCTAAGAATTTATTTCAATTTGTTAGCCCTTAATAGTCTCAATAAATCTATTGTACCTGAACTGCATGAAGTTTACATCTAAACCTTATGAACTTTATGAGATCATAAGTGATCTCAAACTTATCCACAGTGCAGGCACTTAGATTTATATCCCATCAATGGTGAGGATATGGGCCAGAAGACCTACATGGAGACATACCCCCCAAGTAAGGCTGTGACCTGGCAGTCAGGTTGCCAGGCGTACAGTGAGTGGCCAGCTTGTTGATGCCCATTTCAGCAGTGGGTATGTTTCTTCATTCATAAGGGATTCACCATCCTCTTGCCATATCTTTTATAAAAACCACCCTAACCTATAATCACAGCACTCAGAGTGAGGCAGGAGGATTGCCAGGATGTCAAGCTTGGCTACAAAGCCCCTTTCTCAAGTTTAAAAAATAAAATCCAAAGCCAGCATGTCTGTATTCTGTCCAAAGTACTGCTCTTCATGGAATGATCCCTTCTGGTTAATCTGTTTACTGTGGGCAAGTCTTCTGTATACTGGTCACAGGCATGCATGCTAATTAAAGATTTTGGGATACCTGGAAACAGCAGCTGGGGCTTTTTCCTTGGCTCCTGGGTTGATAACAGCCTCAGGGTGTGGGGCACATGCCAGGACCTTGGTAGACTGAACTTGCAGTAGTTGAGTGCTGTGACAGAGTTTGACATCAATTAGTTTGTGAATCCTTCTGCCTACAGGAGTCTGTCCTTCACAAATGCTTGAGGTTTTACTGAAGCTAGCTCAGGAAGAATTCTGATTTTGTTGGCATGTCTCCACCATAAGCATGATCTATTGAGGGTGCTGAAATGGGATATTGAAAATCAGTGAAAATACACATCCTCCCAACTGACATAGTGGTATGTTCCTGTTGTCCCAGAATCATAGAGGCAGAGACAGAAGGATTGCCAGTTTGAGTGTAGTCTGGGCTTCAGGGAGAGACACTGTCTCCCAAAACCAAACTATGGGCAAACTTCTCAAGGATATCTATTAGTGGGAATGGAGCCTGGCCAGTGAATGCTCATCATGGAATACTCTTATCTGCAAGCAAACTCTTAATTTCCAAGCGTGGGGGATAAACTAGCTAGTGTGAAGAGATGGGTCAGGGTTAGAAGGCCAGCCCAGGTTTGGTTCTGAGCACCCACACGACCTCTCGCAACCATTTGTAACTCCAGTTCCAGGTTATCAGATACCTCCCTTTGGCATCTGTAAGCAGGATGTGTGCTGTATCCATATATACATTCGAAGAATCACTTAAGCCCATCGAAGACCATTGAAACATCCTAAGCAACTTCAGCATTTTCCATATGCAGGGTAGCATGGGTACCACCCCAGCTGACTTTCTCCAGACTCTCTTAGATTGGTGCCATCAATTGTATACAGTATAGCTAACAGAAGTAGGGATTTGGTCTCATATGGTAAGCAATTGCCCCAGGATATGCAAATAAAAGGCTAGGTCCTAAACATATCATCTCTCAGAAGGATAATTTGTGCCTTCAAAGGGCAAGCAAGCAAACAAACCAAACCAAACCCAAAGACAGTAATTATGCTTGTGTCTCCCCCTCCCCCACAAGCTTTGTCCAGTAGATGAGAGCTTGTGCCCACCAGGACATCATTAGACACACCATGGTGGCTCTGGAGTATCAAGTAGCTGCTCTCACATACAGAGGGGAGGCTGTTGCTGTCCTCATTTATCTTTAAGCTGTTCTACTGTATTCTTCATCATGATCTTGTTAATAATGCCAGGCCGCCAAGGAGCTACAGCTGATGAAATTTCATCTGAAGAGCTTTCTGGAGGGCCTCACCTGCAGAAATTCCAGCCTTCCTTAATTAAAATTTGATTCTCAAAGGAAGCCACTATGTGTGTATAAAAACACAAGGAATCATCATACTGCATCTGTGGCTACATCTGTTTAGATGTGGACACAGGTAGCTTTGGGTTAGCTCAAGTCCTTACCAAGACAGAATCCATGAAGGAGAGGTGTGTGTGTGTGTGTGTGTGTGTGTGTGTGTGTTTGTCTCTGTGTGCATGCTCTGTGGTGAGTGCTACAAGGTGTGTGTGTGTGTGTATGTGTGTGTGTGTGTTTGTCTCTGTGTGCATGCTCTGTGGTGAGTGCCACATGGTGTGTGTGTGTGTGTGTGTGTGTGTGTGTGTGTGCCCGTATGTAAGTATTTGTGTGTCTATTGCTAAGCTAGTGCAGGATATCCTCTGTCACTCTCCAGGTTGTTCTCTAGAGGCAGGCTCTCTCACTGAGCTGGAAGCGCAACTTTTGGGCTAGCCTAACTGGCCAAGTCACTCTCAGGATCCCCCGGCTCTCCTGTCCTACGATGGGAGTGACAGGTACATTCAGCCATGCCTGGCTTTAAATGGGAGCTGAGGATCTGAACTCAGGTCCTAGTGCTTGCATGAACCATCTCCCCAGAGCCCTAAGCTGAAGTCTAGCTCAAGATTCTGATGGCCCCATTAAAATATATATAGCTCAGGTTGGCTTCAAACTCACTGGGCAACTGAGGCTAGCCTTGAAATCCTGGTCTTCTGGCCTCCAGGATTACAGGCATAAGGCAGTGTCTGCAGCCTGTCTCTACTGTAGGTCAGATTGATGGCAATCCGCAAAAGCCTAACTGCTCAATTACATATTCTTTGTAAATGTAGCTACCATTAAGACAGAAGCCATTCCCTAAAAGGTGCTTACAGACTTAATAACAGATTCACTGACTTCTAGGAGCAATGACGTCTCTACAAAAAAATAAAATAAAAACATGACTGGAAATGTTATTAGATGTGAAAAAATACTGAGTGATGATGTGTTTTGTATTTTGAGTCTTTCTTCTCAGCAAAACTTCCCGTGTACATTTAATTCACAAAGGACTGTCTGAGAAATATCTCACTTTGTTTATTAGCTTTCCTGAATCTCATACCTGCCTGAACGTGTCTGAGTAACAGTAAGTGGCTCTTTATGGTTGCAAATGTAATCCCTGCTCTCTCCTGGAGCCTGCTCTGCTCTCCTTCCCCATACCCCTTCCTTCATCCTTTTCTTCATTTTCTCAGTCACTCTCTTTCCCACCCTATTTTAAAACT
>JADRCH010000034.1:7299708-7344067 GCA_019843965.1 Rhynchomys soricoides
ACAGGGTGCTCTATTTAGATGTGAGAGTCTCCGTTTTTATTGTTCCATTGCCGGGCAGTGGTGGCACACATCTTTAATCCCAGCACTCGGGAGACAGAGGCTGGTGGATTTCTGAGTTCAAGGCCAGCCTGGTCTACAGAGTGAGTTCCAGGATAGCCAGAGTACACAGAGAAACCCTGTCTCAAAAAATAAACAAACAAACAAAAAAATTGTTGCATTGACCTGCACAGCTGTTGCACTCAGAACTCACAGTAGCAATGGTTATCTGAATAAGACCTGCCCAAGGCAAAGCCCATCAAGTCAATAATTCGTCATGAGCAAATTATTCCTGAGTCTCCACTCTCTCTCAGGGCGAGTTAAAGGTTATAAATAACATCCTTTATTACAAATGTATTTAAGATTATAAGTTATAACCTTAAACAGATAAGCACCCCTCTTGCCAATGCAGGCAGCACTAGGTGCAAAGAACATAGCAAAGATAATCAAACAGGAAAGCAGGAGAAGGACTTGGGCAGAGGGATTTGGTGGGAGATGGAGATGTATGGTGGTGAGACAGGTAAAGACTTTGATTAAAGAACATTGTGTACATAGGTATGAGACTGAAAGAATAAAGGCTGTCCGGATGGTTCCGTGTTGAAGAACATGTGCTGCTCTTGCAGAACGTTTTATTCCGAGCATCTAACTCAGGTGGCCTTCCAGGGATCTCTCTCTCTCTTTCCTCCCTCCCTTCTCCTCCCCTTCTTATCTCCCTTTCTCTTTCTATAGAAATAGAGATAAATAATTTAAAATCTTTTAAAAATAACATTTTTTTTTTTTTAAAGAACTAGGCTACATTTCAAAGATGCAAAATGTGGACTGTTCATGTTTCCTTCTAGATTAGATGTTTGGATTTCCAAATTTGACACCCAAATCTGTGGCATTCTTAAAGCCAGGGAAATGTCATGTAAGATGCTTTGGCAGGATCCTGTGTGTAACTGATCAGAAGGGTAACACTTCCCAAAGCTCAGCACCACCCAGTACACCTCCCCAAGTATTCAGGTCTAAGCTCCACCCTTTCTGACTGGTACCTATTGTTTAATTGCATTGTTCTTCTCTTTCAAGGATTAGTGAGAAAATCAGGCAGTGATCACTAAAGCTGGCCAGGATTTCTGTTCAATTTAAAGGAGATTAATACATTAAATTAGAATAACCGCTTTCTACAATCAAAAGCATTGCTTTTGAAGGTGTGCTCTTAGTGAGTAGCCCAGAAACGGAAATCAGATAGGCTAACACTCTGTGACTTAGCCTCTTAATCTTGATGACACTGTTTGTCACCTAATATGTTTATGTGTGCGAGTGTGCCCATGTGCGTGACTGTGTATGTGTGAGCACATGTATTGCGAGTGTGTCTCTGTGTCTGTGTGTATGAGTTTATTTGTAGAGGCATGTGCTTGTATGTATGTGTGTGTATACATGTGTCTGTGTGTGAATGTGTGTATGTGAATATATGGTGAGTGTATATGTGTGTCAGTGTGTGTATGTCTATGAGTATATATGTTTGTGACTGTGTGTATGTGTCTTAGTATATGTGTGTGTGTGTATGAGTGTAAATGTGTGTGTAAGTGTGTGAGTGTGTGTGTGTGCAATGCTGTATGCTCATACATGTTCCTGAGTGTGAGCACAGATGCACACTTCCCAGGTCACAAGCTTGGTAGTCAGAGGACAACATCTGGTGCTGGTCCTCATCTTCTACCTGGTTTGAAACAGGTTTTTCACTGAGTACACAGGCTGCTAAGCCTCTGGCTCATCTCCTGTCTCTATCTTCTGATTCTTCACAGGTGAGCTAAAGTCACCCACATGCACTATACATTGTGCCTGGCTTTTATGTAGGTTTCAGAGATGCAAATACGGGACCTCATTCTTGCATAGCAAACATGTTAGCCACTGAGTCACCTCCCCCAGCCCTATCCAACTATTTTGGAGCCACATATTTTTTGACACAACAAATAGGGAGTAAAGGCAGAAAGTGAGGTTAGAGACACAACATGTCAATCTTAATAACAGTGAATGAGTTGGAGATCAGTCCAAGCCAGTGGTTCTCAGCCTTCCTAATGCTGTGACCCTTTAATACAGTTTTTCATGGCATGGTGACCCCCAGCCATAAAATTATTCATTTGCTTCTTCATAGCTCTAAGTTTGATATTGTATGAGCTGTAATGTAAATTTCTTGTATACAGAATATTTGACCCACAAGTTAAGAACTACTGGTCTAAGTTGGGTGATAAGATCTTATCTCAGAAACTCAGATAAATAAAAAGATAAAGAAAAGCAAATGCTGTAATGTAATTTCTGAAAATCACAAAATGAGTCACATTTTACATACTCATTTCAAGTGAACTTTTTACTGTAGTCATAAAAGCATACATATGCGTACATGTAAATACATTTGCATGTGCATGCATGTGCACATGTATGTATGTGCTATGTCTACAAGCAATATAGGTATTATGTAATTCATTATTTAAACTATACACAGTTGAGAGGGATTTTTAAAAGACTTCATTTTTATTTTGTATGCATGAGTGTTTGCCTGCACACATGTCTGTGCACATGTGTGCCTGAGGCCAAAAGAGAGGACTGTATCCTTGGATATCAGGTGGTTGCTGGGAACTGAATCTGGGTCCTCCCTAAGAGCAGCTCGAGCTGATGGGCCATCTTTCCAGCCCCAAGGGAGTTATAGGTAATTATTTTATAACATCTCATTTACAGGGACATATGGCCTCCTATATAAAAAATTTCCTCTTGTTTAAAAAAAGCATCAAAACCAAGATATGTAGATTCTAATCTCCATTTTATTCAATGTACCTTATAATATGTATTAAATTGGGGAGTAATGGCTAAATTAAATAAATCTTGTAAAAGTTCAAGAGAGGAAATCAGTGACTCCTAGCTTGGCTTCGGTTGAGAAGATATAAAGGCTGTCTCTAATCCACACGGGGTTTGCAGGATAAGTGATTGTACTGAGCAGCATGAAGCCTTTTGTCTTAGCCAGAAATTAGGAACAAAATGCAAAATCCATCAAAATCAACCACTTGCCCCCCCCCCTTTTTAAAGCTCTCAAAGCATGGCATGTCAAGTGCCTTGTCTTAGATCAGGTATTGTCACTGCAGCTATTATTCCAGCCCTCAGGAGACTCAAGCACAAGGATCAGGGAATCCAAGGCCAGCCTGGGCTACATAGTGAGTTTCAGAGTAACCAGAAAAACAATGAGATCATGTCTCAAGAAAGCTGATTTAAATTCTTAGATTTTTATTCTTCAAAGATTTTTATGTTCATTTACCATTCATTTGTTCCCAAGACCAACATCTCAGAATATATCCTCTCAGGCTTCATGATATTTTTTAAAAGTATATGAAGTCAATTAAAACATCACAGAGCAACTGTTAGAGGTGGAAAACATATATCTGGTCCATACATGCAAGGAGTATTATTTAGTTCTGCATTTGAAAAGAGAGTGAAGAGAATATATAACACAGTCATTGAAAGTATTATGTTTTCTTTAAAGATTAATCATTCATCTAACACAAAACATTACAAGGGAACTAGATCAGAAATGACTTGGGAAGTAGAAGTCTGACCTTGACCCAGTTCTCTGGCCTGCTGGCTGACAAGAAGCAGTGCAGAAGCACTGCATGACTCCTTGGGCCAGGGAATGCCTAGGAGAGGGTGTCTGAAGTGACAAGAGAGGTTCCATTTAATTAAGTCACCAGGAAAATATTTATGATCTCTAAATCTGTTTGCGTCCGGAGCCTGCTCATCATCTTTGATATCTGAGAAGGCTCTCTCTCTCTCTCTCTCTCTCTCTCTCTCTCTCTCTCTCTCTGTGTATCCAAGTATGTGTCTGTGTGTGACAGTATGTGTGCGTGCACACACATGCACATGCCAATATATGAATTATGTATGTTCGTGCATGTGAATCAATATATGTGAGTGTGGGTGTAACATGGTAGATGCATGGAGGTAAGAAGATGACCCCAGGTGTCAGTCTATGCCTTCTGTCTTATTTGAGATAAGGTTCCTTTTGGGGATTTTGTTTGTTTGTTTTCTGCTGACTGTGCCGGGCTACCTATCCATGAATTTCGGGGATTTTGTTTGTTTGTTTTCTGTTGACTGTGCCGGGCTACCTATCCATGAATTTCTGGGAAGACTCCTCCGCATGGATTTTACCCACAGGGTCATCTCTTTAGCCTCCCTAAAAAGCCTTTAAGTGAGGGTGAGTTTGCCTTCTCTGAAGACTTTGATAGAGAAAAGCCAAGCTACAGAGTGGGCAAGCTGTGGTTAGGAAGCAAAGGACAGAGAACTGGATTGCTCTCCTCTCCTCTATGCTGGCAAGAACTCGTCAGTTTCTCCAAGCTCTGCTGATGCTGATGGCTAAACTTTGTTTGGAATCCAGATGCCTGGTTGTTCTTACACTGCAGCCCAGAAATCAGGGACATACCAGAGCTTGGTGCCTGGGCTGCACAAGCCCATCCAAATAATCTGTGCTGTCTGGTGGCTTCTAGCTGGAATCAGCTTGCCCCCTCTGTTTGTCACTGACCTATGGGCTTAGCCAACATTTGCATCCCAAGCTGCTTCAGCAAATAGAAATTAACAATTCTTTTATACTTTATAGGCAAAACAGCACATTCATTGAATTAGTCGGGCCCCTTCCTTTGGAATTGTTCTTCCTCTGTGGCCCATGTAGAGTTTGTGAGCTGAAACCTGGGTCCTAGTAGCTACATCTCCAGGACTTTTGTTTGTTGGTTTGTTGGGAGGTCGGGGAAGGGGAAGGATGAGGTTCTTCACAGGATATTCTCAATATCCAGTTTTCTTTTCGCTAAAAATGTAATTATGGATCGAGCAAAAGCGCCTCCACTGACTGAGTTGATAAGGCCAATCACCACAGAGTAAATGTGTGTTGAGGAAATCATCTTACCCTGCATTTTGCTTGAGCTTCACAGAAGCCCCAGGAGGTAGGGAACCATTTGCTTCTGGTTTATAGGAGAAAAAAAAGTCGGGAAAGAGAAACGGTGGTCATAGGTGTTGGCATGCGGCTTCCAATTATGGAGTCTGTGACCTTTTCCAATAAGAAACACACTGAAACTTTAACTACAAAGTCAACAAAACTTCATGCAAGGATTCCTTCATGTAGTCTCCCCCTTGCTGAGCTGATGGTTGCATTAAATCTTTATTCAGGGCTAGAATTTGGTGGTAGATTAAGTGTTTAGCACAGGACTCTGTTCTAGCTACAGCATCAATAAATAAGGGAGGAAGGAACAAATTTTGGCTGGGAGTACTGTAAGCTTAAGACAGAACATCTTCTTAGCTAGATACACTTACAGCAGTGCATGACTGGGGGGAAGCTAGTGGAAACAGAGACCTCTGCCCACCCTTCTTCACTTCTCCCATGGTTAGCGTTTGCTCTCAGCCATTTGCTTCTGCATCAAGTGAAAGAAAATGTCAAATTTAGCAAAGTAAGTAGTGTAACTTGAGTTGAATCAGAGTAATCTTTTTCTCTTTCCCCTAGGATATTTAGACAGTGACATTACTTAATATCACATTACTTAATATCACCCCCATACGTTATAATCAATTCCCTACCAATTTTACTGTTTCCAAAGGGAGAGGTAAGCACTCGGGCAAGGAGTCAAATATTCTACCCTGATGTCTAATGACATATAAATTTGGGAGTTAACATTTATTTAATTGCTGAAGCAGTCATGTTAAGTGCATAGCCTGACATATTATTGGATATTTAAAATGATCATTTTCTTGAGAAGGAAAAGGCCTATAAAATCAAGAAATAGGACTGGAGAGATGGCTTGGATATTAAAAGCACTTGGTTTTGCAGAGAACTCGGGTTCAATTCCCAGCACCCACAATGGTGACTCAAACTGTCCATACCTCTGGGATCCAACTGCTAGCCTCTGTGGGCACCAGGCATACATGTGATACACAGATAGACACACAAGCAAACTGCTCATACCATACATCAATGTTTAAAATAAGACAGTATGCTATTCGGTGCATGATCCAACCCACTTTTAAAAATCTTCATTTGTGCAGATGGACCCAGTAACTTGGGCAGTGCTCCCTGATGTGACATTTCTGCTCTCTAAAGGGAAGGACTGTGGTAGTCACAACATTAGCCAATACCTCATTCTTCCCTAACCGTATAGATGCCTCTCTCACCTTACTTTGTCCTATGGCTTCTAGGTAAAACATGCTAATGTAAGGCATGCCCTGACAGAGATCCAAGAGCAGAAGAACATGGAAAAGAAGCAGAGCTGCCTGCACTGCTGTGCTGCTCATTCTGGCAGCTGGCCTCTTCCTTCAGCTCTTGCTTTCTTCTAGCCTTTCAGTGTCCTGGCAGAACCCTGAGGCGATAGACTAAGTCACCAACACCAGGGGCATCACCTCAGCTCTTCTGGCTAACTCTTCATGACCTTAACATTCTACTCTGTTTTTTTTTTTTTTTTCTAACTTATTTTTATTTCCTGTAAAATGAGAGTCATGACTGTGCCTACTTTATAAACTGTTTAAGGCAGTGAGGGTGGTAAGGCACATGAGTAATATCAACCTGGATAGAGAAAGAATGCTTGATTTCCCCATCTGAATACATTCAGTGTGGTTTTGGCTCCCCTACCACATGGTCACCTCAGATTGTCTGATGGCAAATAACTTTACATGGTCCAGGCTCCTAGTCAAGGAATGATGATTCCCATAGTAGGCCTTTTTCCCATCTCAGTTAATGAAATTTAAACAATCCTCAACAGACATGCCCAGATGGCCATCTCCCGAGCAGTTCTAGATTTGGTCAAGTTGACAGTTAACAACAAACCATGACATTAAAAGAAGAGTCAAGGCCAAGCACGGAGTGAAGGATATAGCTCTTTGTTAAGAAGACCAAAATATGCCTGAGAAGAAGGTTCCAAATAAGTGAAAAGTGGCTTAAGACCACTCAAAGTGGGAACACAGAGGGAAAAAGCAAAGACAGTGATGTATCTCAGCCACTGTTTGTCATTCACAATTGACCCATGTCTCTCACATGAGGGCAGCCTATCCTCACCTTCTCAACACAAAGAGTGAGCCTATTTTACAAATAAGTAAATGAAATTAGAGAGAAGGAGTACATTCATTATCAAGCTGATTTTTTTTTTCCAGAAAAGTAAGAAATAGTAACCAGTAGGAATTCAAAGCAGAAGTATGAAACCTTTTTTCTCAATCCAGATAACTATCTACTTCATGAAAGTTCAGTAAATATCAAAATCAGATCTCTTTTCTTCCTTTCTCTCTCTCTTTAAGGCATGTGAGTGCTCATGGGTACAGATGTATGTAGAGGCCAGACAACAACCTTGGGTCTCATGAATACCATCACACTCCTTTGAGGCAGGGTCTCTCGTTGGTGTGTGGCTCCACAGTTAAGTAGACTGCCTGGCCGGTCCTCCTGTATACACCTCCCCAGCACAGGAAATAAAAACGCAGGCCACCATGCTTATCATTCTTTAGTATAGGTTTGAACTCAGGTCCTAGTGTTTATGGGCCAAACACTTATCAACTGAATTATCTTCTCTAATCCTCAAAGTGAGGCCTCAAGATCAGCATGAACTTGTGAATAGCAAACGTTCACAAACATTTCAGGATGTAACCTAAGCTGACCGTGGGAGAATCCTTAGGTTCTACTGCTTTATAATGTAGCCCCTTCAGTAGGCATTTGAGGTTCTATAGAGACAAGTCAATCTGCAGGGGAACCAATGCTCTAGCTAGGGGAGGTAGAAGCAAAATGGGGAGTTCATATTGAACAGTAAATAAGAAGCTGCTTGAGAAGCCATTCTCAAGCCTCTGGTTGGATGAGCCCAGCACAGGGTCTCACATGGATACCTTTGGGTGTGACCTCATGGCTCATCAGGGAGGGGCTAGCTTCTGTGGTCCCCATGTTTGCATTGATTTGCTAGTCTGAGATCCAGAAGTTTCTTCTATTCTGCTAAGAATGGGTAAATCTAGCCATACTTTGTAGGCAAAATAGTCTGCCAACTGACAGAAAACTTCAGGCAATGGTCTTGCAACCTTCTTTATAAGCTCCAGCTGGGAGCTTATAAATCACTTTTAACCATGATGGAAGGCTGGTGTTACCCTTCGATGCCTTGAGGTGACAACAAGAGTTAACAAGTGACTGATCAGAACCATTTCTCTCCCTACCCTGGAGCAAGCCATTAAAGAGTGAGGCTGCTCAGTTTGCAGCGAAGACAGCCTGCGGGGGTGTGCTGGAGTTTGCATGCTATGATGCTTGTGTGGAGGTCAGGGGACAAACTTGCATCAGTTGGTTCTCTTCTTCCACCATGGGCTCCAGGAACCAAACTCAGGTCATCAGGCTTGCATGACAAGTGCATTTACCTGCTGAGCCACCTCATCAGCCCAAGACAAACTCATTTGAATCTGTGTGGGCAAGCCTGTAGATTTCTGATAATTGCCTTGGCCCAGATTTTTAAAAGGCACTTGTAAATGACAATTCCTCATACATAGAATAAAAGCTCTCCCTTAGTGCTGTTCTGTCAATGATGGTCATGACTTAGGTAGTTTTACAGATGAATGAAAATTGTCTCTTGACTATTGTTTGAGTGTATGACATCATCTGGTATCCAGGGGCTTTTGCACTGGGTTCTTGTCTATTTGGATATTGATGTAATTGTAAAATCACAAGGAATCAGAAGTCATGTTCCCAGCTCTAACTGTAATGACAACTTTAAAAATGTTTAGCCTTGGGAGAGAGGTCAGTCAGCAGAGTGCTTGCTATGCAAGAATAAGCACCTGAGTTCAACCTTCCACGTTAAAAACAAAATCTCCCTGAAAAAAACAGATCCTGATTAGCATGTGGCATCTTCGTATGTATATGTGTATATATATGTGTGTGTGTGTGTGTGTATGTGTGTATATGTGTGTATATATATATATATATATGTGTGTGTGTGTGTGTGTGTGTGTGTGTGTACATGCATGCGCGCGCGCACACACACACTAAAAGAATATGTATCTGTGGCATAAAGAAGACATCTTCCAAATTCTTTCTACAGTTTCTATAAGGGAATTTAGCTTGATTATCCAACTTAGTAGCTGCTATGGACTTTTCCATCAAGTTAGAAAGCCCTGTCAATTAAGTTTGAGTGGAAGGTTCATCTGAAAAGGGACATTCTCATTGATCTCTACTGAATAGCTGGAGAGTTATCTCTATTCCCTGTGGATTAATGAACACTAATCATGTCCTCAAAATGAAAATAAAAGCATCCTTTCCATCATACCCTTGCAGGGGCTTGTCATGGGTGTTATTTGTTGGCTTCTCATTATTGTATAGAATTATCAATCAGAATTATCATTCAGCCCTGTTTTGTGCTTCTCATCCATATTCTGAGTTGTCTAGTGTCTTCAACCAAGTTGGCAGGGAGGAAAGACCTGAGACACATCACTGCAGGATTGAATGAGATACATGATAGTAGTTAGCATGCTGAGACTGAGTTCAGATCGTCCAGAGAAAAGAATGAAGATTCTCTATCCCCAGCCCCCAACCCTCTTGGTTGTATACAGCCCTTGGCATAAATGTGTGTAATGACAGCGAGGCCATGGAAATGTGTAGTCTATTCTACTCTCTCCTCAATTTTTAATCATTTACCATGTATCCCCTTTCAAAATGTAAAAACCCTTACCTTTATCTGTGTTTCAAAAGCAATAAAACGAAACCATCAAAATCCAAACAAGCCTATGTGCCTGGCTCTCTGCCTGGTCCTCTGTCCAGCACTTGGCCTCGCTGCCATGCTTCTCCTGGGAACCATTGTCTTCTGTTGCCTTTCTTTCCATCCAGGCCACTATTATTTGCTGAACATAGGCTTGACACCTCTCTTCAACAGTAGCTCTATAGCTCTCTTCGTTTTCCGAGTTCTCTGTTCTCATACATGCCCCTCTCTATTTTGGATTCCGGGTTCTTCTGGTTCTTCTAGCCTTTCCACCTCTCCTCAGACTTCTATTGATTTTTCATTTCCACAAGTTAATGCTTAAGTGTTACTGTGACCTACAGGTCCATTTTAATAGCCATCTCAGGTGATGATAACTCATACACATAGCACCCTTAAGAACAACTATGTTCTAGTAACTTCCAAACCTATGCCCTCAGACAAAAATGGCTTGCCTAAGCTTCAGAGCCTTTCACTCATTTGTTTACTAATAACTAATATGCACTTGTCCCTCTAGTGTCCCCAACTAAGGGGCTACCCTTAGTTACATACATATGTAACTAATGGGATTACTAGGGCTGGCCTTCATTCTCTACCATTCCTCTCTGTACCTGGATGACAGGCTACCACATCTCCATTCTAAGTATTTCTTGGATGGGTTTCTTATCTCTACCACTACTAGCCTGGCTCAGATGTGTCTTCATCTTCTCTCTTGGTTTATTGTCGTTGTCCCCATGGACAACCTTCAACCCTCCATCTTCCATGAATCCAGGGACGTCTTCATGAAAGTGTCTGCCATTTCACCGATCCAATTAGACCTACACAATCACTCTCCACTCTTATCCCACCTTCCAGTGTTAAATTTCCATTTTACAACACGGCACTTAAGGCCCCATGACATGAGCATGGATGTACTTCTGTTCCCCCACACACACCTGCTGAAGTCTAACTACCTTTGAACTTATTTCTCACATGTCGGGGCTTTGCGTGTGTGGACCCCGGTTCTTCTACCTTCCTTGTACTACTTCACCATTAACCACTCCTCTTCCTAGCAGAACTTTCTGGCGTTGTGGGTCATGACCTCAAATGACATCACAGAACTGACTGTGGGGGTAAGTTGTAAAAAACGGGGCAGGGAGATGGCAATAAAATCCTGAATGAATGAGGACCGAAGTAAACTTGGCATCAAATGCGGAATGAATCCAAGACTTTCCTGAGGCATCATCTGCCCCTTAAGTAAAAGCTTTCCCAGTTGTAGTCATAGCTACCTACAGATTGGATCTGAGGCCGTGGTACTTATCTTGAGGTGGTTGGCCAGGGCTGGTTACACCCTTCCACCCTGTAGCCATGCAGGCCAGCGATGTTGACCTCATGACCTATGGCCTCCAGGTGAAAAGAATTAAATCTGTAGAAATAGTTCCCAAGGGGCCAGTTACCACAACCTTCTCCATCTTTCTCTCGACTCTGCCCCCTGGCCCCCAGCTTGGTTTAGGTAAAGTCTTCTGTCTGGCTCAGTGTTCTGCTGCCAGCCAGGTGAATGTGCAGCATCACAATTAACAGGCCAGCTGAGGCACACGAGTGCTCTATTTTCCTCGGAGGCCCTACCCTCATTAAGAAAGTAAAATGTTGGTGAGTCTTGCAGGCAGCCTTCCTCCCTCTGGGTTGTTGGAGATCTCTGGCTGTCAGCATAGCACTCTGGGCCAGGAAAGTTCAGAGAATTACTTCAAGAATATGACAGCCTCTTCCATTTAAAATGGAATTCAGCTCGGCTTCCCTCAGAGCCTTCATTGAAATTCTGCACATGTTCCATCCCTCTAGTCATTTAACAATGCCTATTATGTTTGCCCTGATTTAAGAAAGAAAGGAGAGGGAGGGAGGGAGGGAGGGAGGGAGGGAGAGAGAGAGAGAGAGAGAGAGAGAGAGAGAAAGAAGAGAAGAGAAGAGAAGAGAAGAGAAGAGAAGAGAAGAGAAGAGAAGAGAAAGCAACCCGGCTTTATATTTGTGATACCTCAGATCAGGGTGGTGTGTTTGCAGGAGAAGGCCCCCAGGCTGGCAGTAATAGGATGGCTCTTCTGATGTGTGTTACCATCAGACAATGACCTGCGCCTGGTTGTTCTCGGGGGACAGTAAAGAGGCTTTTAAGAATTACTCACTGTGAAGGATGAAAGCTAATGAGGAAAGGAGCAAGTGAAGAACGAAGAAGAGACTCTTCGGGAAGTCTGGCTCCACTTAGGTCTGTCATGGCTCCCTTCAAAGTCATTAGGACCGGTGGGTCTCTGAAGGAGCATGCTGAGCATCACACATTCTCATGCAGGCTCCTCCCAGGTCAAGGCAACCCCTTCCTGAGGAATTAAAGCCACTAAATAATAAATATCAAGGAAGAGAATGGGTCTAGAGACTACCAATAAGTAAGGTGAGAGAGAGCACTTATATCAAAGAAGAAACAGCTCCTAATGGGCTTCTACATCGAGAGAGAAAAAGGCAATCCTTAAACTCTGCATCCTCGTCTTAAAGGCCAGGCATAGCTTTTGAATCACGTACTCTGGCAGACTGGTAACTTGTGTTAGACTTGAACACCGTCATTACAAACAGTAAAATCAGATGTGCCTGGGGGGACATCTCAAGGACTCTGACTTCCTTGTGCAGAATGTAGGTGGATATGTTTTCCAATGAAGTGTCCAAAGGCTGCTCTCTGAGCCTAAGGTGGTAGTCCACATCAGGAACCCACAGGGATTCTGCAGTATAAAGCTACATACTTGCTTTCCTCATCCACAGCCCCCTGGAACCACAGGGCTGTGGATGCTGAAGCTAGGAAGAGCATCATGTCCTAGAGATAGAGCCTTTGTCGTGAAATAAAACCAAGGAGCACGTTTACAGTGTCCACATGGTGAGAATACATAACGGTAGCATGTGCTCCATAAACAGCATCTTGAAATGGCCTCCGGAAGGGATGCTTTTGCATTTTCTCCAGCCCCTGATCCCCTATTCTAGGTTGATAGCAGATCCCCCATATTTCTCACACCCATAATTACCCTCAAAATACTATGAACACTGCCTCCATCTCCAACAGCCCATTGCTCTTCCTAGAGTTAACCAGTTGTCCAGGAGGAATTGGACTGAGTTGGGATCACATAGAATTAAGCTACCTGTGCTAATTCTAACTCTCAGCTCAAGACAACCTAATGTTGCTCCAGAAGAGAGCCTCCATGGAGGATTTGCAGTGATCAGTTTGGACTGTAGGAGAGACTGCGAGAGATCATTTTGATTGTTAATAGAGGTAGGAATAACCATCCTAAATATGGGCAGTAACCATTCAGAGGCCGCTAAGAATGCAAAAGCTAGTTAAGCAAGTAAGTGAACAGACAGCATTGGTACATCCATTTCTCTCTGCTTGCACTGTGGGTATTATGAGACTGGTTGCTAAGTTTCTGCCTCAGTTTCCCCTTAGTGGTAGACTACATTTGAGTGAATAACCAAAACAACAAGACAAAAAGCAAACAAACAAAATGCCTTCTTTAAGTTTCTATTGTTCAGTGTAAGGGTGTAATAATAAAGGTCACCCTGTCTGATCTGCCAAGATTTTCAGAGTGTAATCCATTTGAATAGCCACCAATTTCATTCCACACCCGAGGGTCCACCCACTGTCCTACCATCTACAAAACCAGCCTGCAGGACATTTCCTGGGTGGTTTTCACGAGGCAGTCATGTTTCCGCTTTGATTTTCTTCCTTTCATACGAACAGGATTTTGCTCAAAAACTGTGAGCCCTAATTCTTCTCCTTGTCACTTAATTGCGTTAACTATTGAAAAACAAGTAATGCACCAAATGGTTATTGAACACCTGCCACGTGAGAGAGATGATATTACCTACAAGAGATGGGGAAGCCTGCATAATAAATAGCACTTTGAGAGAGAGAGAGAGAGAGAGAGAGAGAGAGAGAGAGCAAGAGCATGAGTGGGGACTACAGGGTCAGGTGAGAAGCCACAGTGAAAATTCTATTTGCCTCTCATAGTAGCTTTGAGGCTTTAATGATTTACTGTATCTTTTCAAGCCTTCACTTTTCAGAAAAGGTGTTTCATGAGAGTGACTGCTTCTTAGCATTCTGGAGCATCATGCATGAAAAAGCACTTAATACTGTCTTGGCCAAAGACCATGTGATCAACATGTAAGTGTTGAAGTACCGTGAATGATCTCAAAGCAAGGGAAGGCTTAGAAGAGTTCATAGGAGCCAAGAACCAGCAGATAATAGAAACTTGCAAAAAGAGAGGCCAATCTCAGATAAGCAATTTGTCGTCACATTTGTGACCAGCTTCGCCATAATTGTGAACCTCCATGATCCCACAGTTTACCTAAGACAAAAGAGCTGAGTTTGAATTCAGAAACAAGTCCAGAGTCAATTCCTTAGGATGCCGGGATATATGTAACTTGGCTCATCTGGGATACCTGTGTGGCATATGTGCATGCCTGTGTATTTGTGTGTGTATAGGTATATGTTTGTACATGTGCATGTAGAAGCCTAAGGTTGACAATTGGAGTCTTCTTCAATTGATCTCCGTTGAGGCAGGACCTCTCAGTTGAACTCAGAGCTCACTGATAAGGCCTTGCTAGCCAGCTTGCTGTAGGTATCCATTGTTTCTATCTTCCAAGTGCTGGAATTACAGGCAGACTATTGCCCAATCAAACTTTATGTAGGTTCTGGGGACCAGAACTCTGATCCTCACATTTGCATGGCAAACACTCTACCCACTGAGCCATCACTCAGAAGGGAGGGGAAATCAGTGTATAAAACAGACTGTTCACTCACAATAGAAAAAGACATCCACCCCATTAAGAATGCCTCACCCAATCTCACAACATGCAAATCCTTCTTCTTGGATACATTAAGATAGCCCAAGACCTTTCTGAAAACTCTATTGTCTTCCCGCTTTCCCTCCTTTCATTTTGACAGCCAAAAACAGCAGAGGTAACTTAAATCCACAGATGCTGGATACTATTTGGCCCTTTTATTCATTTCCAACGTGTTATCTGTAGCATAGCCTTTAAGTAAGAGTTAAAATATCACTTGCAACAATGTATCATGTCAGATCATTTAACGTTCTGAGTTTTCATTGTATTGCAACAGGACAAACTTTTTTTTTTTTTTTTTTGGTTTGACAAATTCTTTCTTGGTTTTCAGATTTACAAGGGCCAGCCATTGGCCACTCCTTAAAGTCTCCCTTTAATAGAGTTGGCTCTTTAGAGGCCATGAGGCATCCGGTCACCCTTAACTCTTTCACTTTCAGAAAAATAAATGCCACCCAGGACCTGGAAATTGAATCAATCTTGACTAGGTATGAAATAATAAAAACCAGCTAATGTCTTCATCATTTCCTGAGAAAGCCCGTCAGGCAGAAGGGTGTTCCTTTTTTTCCCCCTATTTTGTAAGATGTATTATAGCTGACTAATCCTCCATAAATATGAAAGAATGATAGAATGATCGTTTTACAGCTACCAATTGACAAACTGGAACACATTTTTCATTTGAGCAGGCAAGATAAGCAGGCTGCCAGGGGCTCTGCCATCCCTGCCTCAGACAAAGCCTGGCCCAGGCAGAAGCTGCTGGTTCATTCTTGGGTCACCACTGTTATTTTTAGGTCTCTGCATCTTCACAGGAGTTCAGATCACATTCCAAACAGCCTCCTGTCTCAGGGATTCCTCTACAGCCCACCTTCCCTAGCATAATTTAAAGAAATGGGTACCTCCAATTAAACCATTCCAGATGTAAATTTCTTGCCTGGAGAGTGAATTGAGAAACGAATGGGATTCATGAATATAAATTGAGCCTCCCTTACGCTTCCGTTTTCATCTTGAGATTGAAGACTATTCACCGCCCCCACATAAATCCTTATTTGCTGTAAGTGTGTTTACTGGGGGACCCCAGTACAGGGCTGGTAGCATATTGCTATGCAAAACCAAACACCAGCTCTCACAAATCATCCTGGGATGAGGCCTGGGGAGGGAGAGGCTACATGGAGTTGCATCTATGTTCCCAGGAAGAATGCATATAGCTCTGCAGCAGGCTGTGCCCCCTGTGGTGATGGGGGTGACTCAGGCTCCACTGCCTGTCCTTGAATCTTTCCTTCATTTTTCTACAAGGGGAATTTTCTTTTTTAAAGTATATTATCTTTTTTTTTTTTATTTTTTTTTCCAACTTTATTTACATTTCAAATGTTTCCCCCTTTCCAGATCTCCCCTTTGGAACCTCCCCATTTCCTCCCCCCTCCCCTGCCACTATGGGGGTATTCTTCCACCCACCCACTCTCATCTTCCCTCCTTGGCATTCTCCTCTGCTGGGGGATCTAACACTCTCAGGCCCAAAGGCCTCTCCTCCTCCTGATGGCTAACAAGACTCTCCTCTGTCGAATATGTGGCCAGCACCATGGGTCCCTCCATGTGTATTCTTTGGTTGATGGATCAGTCTCCAGGAGTATCAGGGGAGTCAGGCCAGTTAACACTGTTGCTGCCTCCCTGGGGATGCAAACTCCCTCAAACTCTCTCTCTCTCTCTCTCTCTCTCTCTCTCTCTCTCTCTCTCTCTCTCTCTTTCTGAACATCTTTGCACCTTTCTTCACCTTAGTTTTGGTTTAGCAATTGCCCTGATACACGACTCTCTTGCCAGCCGCAACAATCTATGTTTTAACACAATGATTCTGTGGAAGGATGGACGTGTCTGATCAGCAAACATGCAAATGAGCTTTAGACCTTAGGCTGCTTTCTCCCCTACTCCTTGTCCTCTCTTCCCTCATCCTCCTCACCTCTCTGTTTTACATTTTGTTCTTGTTTATTATTGACTTAGTTCAGTGGTTCTCAACCTTCCTAATGTTGTGACTTTTTAATACAGTTCTTCATGTTGTGCCCCTCCCAACAGTCAAATGACTTCCCTTGCTACTTCATAATGGTAATTTTGCTACTGTTATAAATCCTAATGCAAATAGCTGTGTTTTCCAATGTTCTTAAACAACCCTTTATAAAAGGTTCTTTTACCCCCCAAAGGGTTTGTGACAGATTAAAAAGACCTGATCTAGTTGACTACACATAGTCAGTAAAAGGTCTATTTAGATGCCAACTACTAAAAGTTTGTCCTCAGTTTTTAGCCAGAAATACGTCTGTTTTAGTGCTCCCAGTGGCGTGACCTTGACAATGAGTTCAAATTGCCTGTTCTCTGTTACAAAAGCAAATGGTAAAAGAGACTATAGCTCATAATTGATTAACTCTCCCACAACCATATTAAGTTTTCTTATGTATATTACAATGCAAGCTATGAAAAACTCAATGTGGTTCAAATAAATGTGGTAAAGAACTAGCAAAGTACTCACAGATTGTCTTTTCAGGGTATAACTTTCTTTTGTATATGTGGGTTCTGTGTGTGTGCGTCTGTGTGTGTCTATGTGTGTTTGTCTGTGTGTGTCTGTGTATCTGTGTCTGTGTGTCTGAGTTGTGTCTGTCTGTTTATATCTCTGTGTGTCTTTCTGTGTCTGTGTGGGTGTCGGAGTGTATGTGTCTTTCTGTCTGTCTATGTGTGTGTGAATCTGTGTGTGTCTATGTCTGTGTGTGTGTGTGTGTGTGTAGGTTTCTCTGTATCTCTGTGGGGGTGTGTCTGTGTGTCTCTGTGTGTGTGTGTAGAACAGACAACACACTTGGATGTAATTCTTCAGGGGTTGCCACTTTCCTTTTTAATTTATGGTCTCTCACTGGCCAGGAAATCACCTACAATACTAGACTATCCAGCAGGACCCAGGATCTGCCTTTCTCTGCCTCCCTGGCACTGAGATTACAAGCACGTGTCTGCACATCCAGATGTGTTTTCCTTTTAAACAAGAGTTCTGTGGATTGAACTCAGCTCTTCATGCTTGCCTGGCAAGCCCTTGACTAAGTTGTCTACCTCCTCTGCCAGACCTCATGATGTAAATTCCATGGCAGCTGGGAATATAAATTAGGATGAAAGGCACAGACACTAAAGACCAACAGAAACCATTTTAAAAGGAAATGTATTCAAGCAGCTCCACATTCAAGACTTTCTGAGAAGCGGAGTTAACATGCCATGGCCTTTGTGGTATTTCTTAACCCAAGGCAGGTGGGTTTGTGGTTGAGCTACACACGCTGTAGGTGTGAGCCCATGGAGAGGGGATTCTGGGGTTCCATGGGACTCGGAACACATGAAAGAAAAGCCTTGAGCATGCATCCTGGTGAAGACAGAGCAGAAAGACAGCCATTACCCTTAATTTGATTGGTGACACATGGTGTCCTTACAAGGATTTAAAATAATTTACTAAATTAAAAACCTATGTAATAATGAGAAGGGCGTACAGTGGGAATAAAAAAGATGACCCTCAAGGCCATTGGAAGGGTGACTTTAGAAATCCATACTGATTCAACCCCTTAACCTCCCAATGTGGCCTGTCCCCAGACTATTGTCTACTGTCTTCCATGCCAATAGCTTGCTTCAAATCAACTTGGAGAACAGAACTAGTCTTTTAACTCAGCGACTCCCTGCAGCATGGTTCTCTGATATGTCTGATATGCATAAAGATATATATATTTACAGAGCCAAGTATTCTCTTCTGTGAAGACTGAGATTTTATCTTCCCTCATTACAAAGTCACAGCATTCACAAGTACTCACGGCATGCATCTGTTAACAATGTCTATACAGTCTGTGTTCTTGTTTCATCTTCAGAATCAGACTGTACAATTTATTTCAGTGTCTATAGTAAGATTCTCCTCTCTGGTCTCAATTTCTCAGTGTAGTATACTTATGCAAGCTCTGGACACACCTTGATTTACAGACAGGATGGATGCTGCTGTGTTTATTTGCTACTGTATCATCCTTTCAAAAATGTAACTTTCTTCGACATTTATTCGAGCAGATCTCAGCCTCCTTTTACAATGCAAAACAAATAAATAGAACAAAATTAATTAAATAAAATCTGCTCTATCAATTGAGAAAAAGAAATGAGAGCCAACCAACTGACTCAGCCAAATGAATAAAAATAGATTTTTTTTTTAAACGATTGTATTCTATGATATCTGATGCATGTTCATGACAATTGATTGGGTGTTTTTCTGGAATGTACTCTTAGGGGCTAATTGTTGAACAGAATACTTTTCTCTTGCTGACACCCCAGCCCCAGTGGATGTTTAATTACTGAGCACAAGGAGTCATTTTGTTCACCAAGACATGGCCAAATAGATTCCATACTGTGTGAACAGGCTGTTTGGTGGTCTCTGCATGCATAAAGCAAATTCAGGACAGTGGGAAAATCAGTGAAGCAGTCATTTAAACTAAAACATCCTTAATGATCTAAAATTTTTGAGACCATTGAGGAAGCCAACCACAAAAGCTATAATTTAATGATGTCAATAGACTCCCCTGTGTAATGATGAATTAATCATAGTCACATGTGCTCACTGGACTAGTCTGTGTAATAATAGAAATACCAGGTTTTCATTGGCCCATCCTATGTAACAATAGAAATGTCAGATTTTTTTTTTTTTTTGAGTATTCTATGCAGCCTTGGAAATGTCAGAGGAGGTTCATTGGACCATTTTTTGTAACAATAGAAATATCAGAAGATTTTTATTGAACTGTTTTATGTAGCAATGGAAATGTCAGTGGACCTTTTGAGGCCATAATACTGTCCACACTTTGAGGTTGCTTTAATTTTTCTTTCATTCTTAGGAATCAAACACTTGGGTAGCTTATCCACAGCAGGTAGACTGAGATGTCCGATGCTCTCTCAGAAACAAGAGCTGCTCCCGCTCTACACAATGCCCAATTTCTTCCCACAACAGCCTCTTACAATCCATTCAGAAGGATTTTTTTCTCTCCTTTACAGGTTACCAGCCAGTCTTGTCTGGTCAGCAAGGCTTCCAAGGCCTGATGGGAGTACAGCAATCAGCTCACAGCCAGGGTGTGATTAGCAGTCAGCAAGGAGCCCCGGTGCACGGTGTGATGGTCTCCTACCCAACCATGTCTTCTTATCAGGTGTGTGTCTGCAGCAGGGAAAACCCTGGCCACAAACTCACACTCGTCAAAGCAGAAGTTATAGGAAGTTGCAGGTGTGGAGTGGTTTGTAGGGTCATGGATGGTTGGCCCAACCACCCACTAGTACACTTTGAATTGAGATACACAAGTAAAAAATGGTGTGCAGGTGTCATAACAAACATCAGGGCTTTTAAATGCTATACTGGGTTTGCTTCTATAAAACCTTCTATTCATTGAAGGAAACTCTTTGATGTTTCTCCTAGGAGACCCTTGGGCACTCTGTTGAAAAGATACTTGGGAAAAAACCAATGTGGTGAATTCTCCTCCATATTTGTATTTACTCAAGTAAACTTCTTTCAACCTGAGTTGCAAATGATCATAGATTTTTTTTTTTTTTTATGTGGAGTCTCAGATGCATTTAAAGCATGCCGACCGACGCAGGCGCAATTCCATTCTGCAGGTCAGAGCACATACTGAGTCTTTAACACAGATAGTGTGTGCTTTCATGGTTTGGAACCTGAAGCTGCCAGGGATAAGAAATGAGGAGAGAGAGAAATGGTTTGGTTGTTCAATTTAGCTGTACTGGGTGTTTCCAGCTTTAAAGAAACTATACTCAAGCCTTCTGTGTGGACAAAACCCCCTCCTTACTAAGGAAGTTGCCAATCTTCTTCTCATGAAAACAGAAAGGGGCATGTTTTTCCACACTAAGAGATGGTTAGAGGGACATCCAGATACTGTGTTGGAACAATGTAAGGAGCAGAGGAGAGGAGGGAGGAGAGAAGGCAGAAGCCTTCACACTTGTAAGCATCTGCTGCGTCCGGGAATCTCTCCCTGCTATACTTTCAGAGATTCTTTGACAGAGCTGTTTCTATCCAAATGGTCCTCATGTAAGTTCAACCTGTGGTTCATCATCTCCTCCCTGAACACATTAAACAGTATCTTCACACTTGTGTCTCGCACAGGTGCCAATGACCCAAGGTTCTCAAGCAGTGCCCCAGCAGACATACCAACCGCCAATCATGCTGCCCAATCAGACAGGCCAAGGGTCACTCCCAGCCACCGGAATGCCTGTGTACTGTAACGTCACACCGCCAAGCCCTCAGAACAACCTAAGGTTGATGGGTCCACACTGCCCCTCCAGCACGGTTCCTGTCATGTCTGCTAGCTGCAGAACAAACTGTGGGAGCATGAGCAACGCTGGCTGGCAGGTCAAGTTCTGAGAGCTCAGGCTGCCTGCAGTCCACTTCATCAGATGTTAACTCATGGCCTTCAAAGGAAGAGGAGACTGACAACTGGCTGAGGACTTCCATATACACTCAACGTACAAACGATTGCTGCTGGTATTCTGTACAAACTAATCAAAGACTACTACACACATTAGCTGGTTAATGGTGCATATTTCTGTCATGTCTGCTAGGTATGCCTTTTTAGCTTAGCTAGTGACATGAATTCATCAAGGTAAGATTTTCTCCTACCACTGAATACCACTGTGTAGATTATAATATCCCTGATTCGGATTAGTTTTGTACTTTGTGTTGAGTTTGTGATGCTAAAAGTATTTAAAAATATATATAAACTAAATCATACGGTACCAAAGCTGTAATGGAAAAATGGAAGAGTTAAGGAACGGAAGGAATAATTTATATACTCTATAGAGTTTTCTTTTTTAAATAGATATATATGGTATTGTAGTGTTTAATCCGAATAAAATCTATTTGACCTTATGGAGGAAGGTCATGTTTTTACCACCAGTTTGCTTCCATCTCTCTTTTGATGTGCTGTTTACTTAGTTAGCTAATGGTTTCATTAGCAGATAGGTGTTAATTATACACGACATTTTCATTCTTGTATTGAACACATTTTGACCACATTTAAACTCAGTGTCTCCTCAAATGCTCAGTAGCCTCCCTCTTCTCAGTTAGTTACACGGCCTCCATGCTCTGTCTGTCTGTCTGTCTGTCTGTCTGTTTTTATGAATCAATGAGGATTTGGGGGGGGAAGGCTTTGTTTGACTTACACTTCAATACCATTGCTCATCATCAATGGAGGTCAGGACAGGAACTCAAACAAGGCTGGGACCTGGAGGCAGGAGCTGATGCAGAGCCCATGGAGGGGTGCTTCTTACTGGCTTGCTCTGAATCAATGAGTTTCACTAGGGCTTCTTACAGAAGCAAGAAGAGGGGATTGTTTACAGGAGTTTGCACAAACACCCTCTTAGAGGAAAAGTCTCTGTTCCCCATACACCATTAACTACCTATAAATCCTCAGAGAGGGACAAGGATTCATAAGTCTCCCCCTCTCATGACAGGGTGCTGATAGATTCCATTTTGTGTAGGTAATCTGAGATGCTCAGTCAGGCCCACTCTGTATCAGTCCCGGGAGATAGTGTTCCAAGAAAGTCTGCCTCTTCTGCCAGCGTTTACATTCTTTCCACCTCTTCCTCTGTGACGGTCCCTGTGCTTTGGGAGGGATCATATGGAAATCTAATTTTGACTGAACATTCACTATCAGTTTGTGTTTTATTAGTGTCCGTGTTGTTCTTTCTTGGCATCATCTCATAAATGCTTTATGGAAAAGTGGTTCCCAGGCATTTTGAGTTGAATGACATCTCTCTGAGAGATACTGTAAGCAAATATTAGTATCAAGAATAACCCCTCATCTTGATAGCATCATAAGGGTCATGGACATAAAATGATATCTGTGTCATTGCTTTTAATTTTATAGATATTGGAGGTGTAGAGCTATACTGTATCTAGTGGGAAATTCTAAATGTTGCTAATACAAATACCTACTCTATGTCTGGTCTTGTTCTGTCTTCACTGGAGTTAAACTATGTACCTGGAAGATAAATTTATTTATATTAATATTGAAAAGGTAGAGTCTGGTTCCTCCTATAATATTATACTGAGCCATGCACTCTAGTGCACTATGGGCTTGGACAGTGAACCAATATCTCAACGGTGCTGACATCTGTCCTGGTAACTGAAAAAGAATGGATGTAACAATTATTTAATCACAGAGGCAAGAACATCTGCAAAGCAAATACGCAAAGCCTGAGGCTATCCAATCCCCCAATGTATAATTCCCTAGGGAGTCCATGGTTAAAACTGAGTTAGGACAACACTTAAAAATTAATAACTGAACTCTGGACTCTGAGGGTTAGCCCTTGGAAAGATGTCTCTTTGAGGGCATGAAACCTCAGAGCTTTCATCTGAATACCACAGGAAAATAATTGCTTCGCTGTTTATATTTCTTCCCTAAAACTGCGTTATGGGAACAGCACCAGGGAAATTCTCATCGGTTTTCATGTGATCACATTGCCTAGTCTGGATTTTTCATTTTCATGTTGTTTAGCTGTGGGTAGAGTTAAGCACTTAAAAACCCTACTTAGTAGATTATCATTTCTTTCTGTCTATTTTTTTCTCTTCCTTTCAAGGGCTTTGTGCTGTTCTAATTAACTCCGTTCCTTGTGAAGTCGGCTCCATTTTCCCATATTTGGGTCTACTTAATTTTTTCATCAGCATAATCCCTGACCATGAAAAGCACTCCACCATTATAAGAATATTTCTTTTATTTTTATGGAGCCATTGGACCAATTACCACACCAAGGAAAGTCATCACACTTTCCCAGCTAAGATCTTTCCCTAATGGAAGAAGGGTCTTGGCCAATATGGATTCATTTTCTAATTACTTTTATTTATTTATTTATTTATTTATTTATTTATTTATTTAGTGTGTGTGTGTGTGTGTGTACATGTGCACACATGCCATGGTGCACATGTGAAGGTCATGGTACAATTTGCAGGAGTCAGTTTTCTCCTTCTACCGTACGTGTTCCCAAGATGGAACTTAGGTCTCCCACGTTGATGGCAAGCACCTTTACCCTTTAAATTATTTCACCAGCCAATATTCACTTTAAAAAAAATTCTCTATTTAGCCTTCAGACTTTGACAGTAATTCTAAAGTCAAATAATCCAAATAAGGGTCGGAATGCTTACCCTCCTCCCATAGAACTGATCCTTGGAATTGCTGAGCTGCTTAGGCGCTGTAGATTTAAGCCTTATATACATTAATGGTAAAGATGGGATTTATATTATATACTGTTTATTATATATGCTTCTTTCAGTATTGCTTAATGCCAAGCCTTCTCCCCTGGTACATTCACCTTTTTTTGACACAAGACCAACCATGTAGCTCTGGTTGTGCTTGAACTCACTACATAGATCAGCTTGTCCCCAACTCACAGAGATCCAACTGCCTCTCTGCCTCTCTCTCTCTCTTTCCCTCTGTACCCCCCTCTCTTCTTCCCTGCCTCTCTCTCCTCTCTCTGCCCTATCTACCTCTCTTTCTCTCTCTCTCTCTGCCTCCCAAAATGTAATTAAATGCAATGTACCATCATGCCTTGCTTCAAATATATTTTTTGCACTAGGATATTTAAATTGGCTATATGGGGTGATGGTTTTGTAACTGAAGCACATTCAGAATTTAATTTATTGTCAAGAGAACACTCAATATGCTTTTTCATCTTGGTTAATAATTTTATCACCATCATTTTTAATTACAGATTATTCAGTTTATAAGCTTAGGTAGAGATATTAATATACAGATACTTAGAAAAATAAACACATGAATAGATAATTAAAGTCATCTCTAATAGTCTCTTACACCTCTGTGTGATTGTAAAAGGGCACGCCGGTGAGTTATGTAAATGTTTATTACATGATTGAATAGATGGTAGTTATTCAGGACCATTTGAAACAGGAGCACAAACATGCTGAGCTACTTCGCCTTGCTCTTGTGGATGCTGTCTTGGCTGCTCTGACAGTTGCTAGCAAGTGCTCCGACTAGCATGCCAGCTTGCTGTTGTTTAATATACTTCTGCAGGACCTGAGGTGAGGCAGGAGAGGATGGATCGGCCTTACAGCAATAGATTACATCACTATGAGTATAATTTGAAAGTCGGAATAGAGCTGTAAATCAACATTAGAAATGCAAGCCCTTTGTGAAAAACACATTCGTAAAAGCATGATTTGGAAAAATCAAATACAGTGAGGGGAAGCAACAGAAATGGAATTTTGAGCTTTCACAAGGCTGTTGTTTAGATTCTGACTCCACTCTTGACAACAGTCAAATTGTGATGGAGAAGTGGACACTCCACCCTCCTCCTCCCTGTGCTCCACACTCAGGCCCATGAGGAGGGCACAGTTGCTGTTCTGTCAGTTACATGTTCCCTGGCATTTATATCACAGATGGCTTTGATCACTTATAGACCAGAGTTGATACTGGAAATGTCTCCCCTTCAAAGTAAAGCAGAGGTAGATCTTTGGGGATTCTCAAACAGCAATAGACACGATATTTTATATAAACAGAAAATAAGTGTCTTAGTTCCTAAAGTGTTTTCCTTGCAACAGTATTTTAGTTTTTGAAATCTGTGCACGTGTAATGTCTGGGGCACATCTACACCACATGCTTTTAGTTTTAACAAGCAAGGAATAGTAGCTCACATCCAGCACTGGAGGATGCAGAGACAAGCAGACCCCTGAGTTCAAGCCCAACCTAATCTCATACACACAGAGAGAGAGAGACACACACACACATATATATGTGTGTGTCTCTCTCTCTCTCTGTGTATATATATGTGTGTGTATATACACATATATTTTATATATATAAACTCTAAAATAATGAGGCAGGCACTATGGCACATGTGTGGATATTAGAGGTCAGCCTCAGGTGTCAGGCCTTCCCTTACATACTAAGACTAGGTCTCTGGCTCCTTGCTGAGTGTGATAGGCTAACTGAGCTGAGAGCCCCTGAGGAGCCTCCTGTGTCCAGCTCCACCCTTGCCTTCTCACTGGAGATAGGCTACAATTACAGACACTTCATCCCACAGGCAGCTCTACATACACCTTGCAGATCAAAGCTCAGGTCCTCACACCTGTGCAGCAAGCAGTTTGACCACCGAATGTGTTCCATGCTACACACAGCTGCTCTGTGAAGCATGTGGTACTTATGGTAACTGTAGAGAGGGAAGGGCCATCAGGGTCAATCAATATTGTTAAAACCTATGTGGATTCTGGCAACCTTTAACCTATTAACTCATATTATGAATTTCCAAAAGGCAGCCATAATTTTCACAGTTTCACCGAAAGATCACCTCCGTTCACAGACAGTATCAAAAGATTATTGTTATGAGGAGCTGGTTAAGAAAGCACATCAGAAGGAGAGACGACTCTGCAGTTAAGCACAGTAGCTACTCTTACAGAAGAAATGGTTTCAGTTCCCAGCATCTACGTGCCAACTTACACCCATCGGTAACTCTGGTCCTAGGGGATCTGATGCCCTTTTCTGGTTTCCTTGTACACAAAGCATGCATATCCTACACAGATATTCCTACAGGATAAAAACAACAGATGTTTTAAACAGGTGTGTGTGTGTGTGTGTGTGTGTGTGTGTTACAAGCCAGGAATGGTGGCTCACACCCAGCAGTGAAGGATGCAGAGGCGAGCAGATCTCTAACTTCAAACCCAACCTAATTTACATAGTGAGAACTTCTCATAGATACATAATTCATATTCATATACATTCATCTACTATAATATGTAAATCCTAAAATAATATTTTTAGAACTTAGCTTTCACTTCAGTAGCAACAACGTTCTAAATGCAATGCCACAGCCCCACTTCTGACAGCTTTTGGCATCACTGCACTGCACCACAACATGGTATATAAATGAATCTGGAAGGAATTGCTATAAAGTCGTATTTTTACATTATCACTTTTGAATTACTAAAGTTCAAGGACTTTCTATGTTTATATCTATGGATTATAGCCATGTAGGCATAAAGTACATGAATATGGTTGTTTCTGATGATTCTTCATCCCTCTGTGTGGTCAAAGGCAATGGGAGTGATTTATAATATAATTTATTCATCATGCCCTCACTGGGTCCTTATCTGAAAAGAAGGACCCTAAATTGAGGAAATATAAGTATGAAATTAGCCTCTGGGCATGTCTATGGAGTATATTCTTGATTAATTATTGATATGAGAGAACTGAGCTCACTCTGGCCAGTGCAAGCCCTGCCAGGTGGTCCTGGCACTATAAGAAGACAGGCTGAGCATGTCGTGAAGAGCAATTCACTAAGCAGTGTTCCTCCATGATTTCAGCTTGAATTCTCACCCCGACTCCCCTCAAAGAAGGACTGTGATGTGGAAGTCTAACCCAAAACAAGAAGAATAACATCTTCCCCCTCCAAGTTGCTTTTGGTCATGGTGTTTGTCACAGCAATAGAAATCAAAATAGGGTACTAGTCGGTAATTGCAAGACATTGCGCCACCGTTCATGAAGCCTCTGCCTTTAAGAAGCTTGTGAACATTAAGAAGAAATTGTGTCTGTGTTTCAGTAAATACAAATACAATAGCCATGGGGCTCCTCAGAAGGGTAACATAAAAATATGAATATGAAGAAGTAGACGAGTTACCTATCTGAGATTCTATGAGGCCTTTGTGCTGCCCTGTGTTGAATACATGGAATTGGGGTTTACAGAGATGTGTGTGCATGTGTCCTAAGAAGAATGTCTGCAGGGCAAAGAAACACAAGAAAAGGTGAAACATAATTCAGAGTGTTTGGAGTTGGAGGTGACTGAGTAGACTCTATGGAGTGGTGCATCCTGGGAAGTGCACAGTGGTTTTGGCTGCCCTGACCCTGAACAGCAGGCAGAGTAAACAGGCAACCAGCAGCTTAGGAAAATGTTCCAATTTAAAGTAATATGGTATCAGCCATGGTTCATAAAAGAAGTATATACCTCCAAATGTAATGTGGGATACATTTTAAAGGGGTCTTCACTCAGAGACCATAGACGAACACAAACAGGCAAGGTCTCTTACCATGCCACAGCTACCATTGGTATCATGGAGCAAACCAGAATGCATCTCTTCTCTAGGCTTGGACCACTCAGCAGTTTTACTGTGGTCACAGTAAATTAGCATATGGAGATGCTCTACCGTTGCTTGATTTTCCCTAGAGAGATTCAAAGACATACCCATTCACCAAGAGCACAGAGCCCTGACAGACCAAAGAAAGGATTCCATTCAAGTTCAACTCAATGAACCTGTGCATTATTGCTGTGAATTACAGAAGCATCTGTGACTAAAAGGGACAGGGTGAAACACACACATCTCCCCCCTTCCCCCAACCTGTGGGAAGGTTGATAGAACTGATCTCCTGAGGTTCCTATGTTTGTGATCTTAGCTATTCCCCCTCAAGATGGCAAAGATCATGTCTGAGCCAGAGAGAACAGCTACAGAGCATGGGGAACCTAAGCTGTCAGGATTTGAAAACAGCCTGGGCTACAGCTGGAGAAATCACAGGAGAGTTGCTGAGCCTCCAGCACAATTCGATCATTATTGATCCACAATGAAATCCTAAAGCCACTTCCCACGGTCCTGAATTGGAAAATGATGAGAACAGGCATCCATCATGGCTTGGGATTTTGCCTCCATAATTCCTATGGAAACCACGTCTTCCACATAAGATCAGGGTAGTTTGCTTCATCCCACATATGTTTCTTTGCCTTTTTACTTTTGGGGAGTCTGCATCCCTCTTAACTGAGAGGGGCTATTTTGCTAGAGGTTTGACAATGTCAAAAAAACTATTTTCCAATAGTTCTCATTATTAATCTACCTCAAACTTAAATCTCTGTCTACTTCCAGCAGGGTCTGCAACCTGAACTAATTTTTGTAGCTTTCTATTTGCCACTATTTATATGTCCTCAGTGGCAAAAAATTGTCACTCTAGGAGCCTATGTCCTCTTGTTCTTCCTATCCTGTGAAGCAGGACAGCTGCTGGTCTCCTGTGGAGAGGAAGATTCCCTTCTCTGAGCCATCTTCATCTCTCTCCTGGGCTCTGTGAGACCACAAAACACCAACAAGATAGTGTTGTGTCAGGAGCCCTGAGGACAAAGCCTCGGAGAATGCCCTGATGTTTACATTTGCTATTTGATTTAGTTTTGTTAGGTCATATTGAATTTTACTTTTCAGGACAGAAGGAGGTCAGCCTTGGAACAGACAGGAGGATATGTCAATCACAAGGGAATGCTGTATGTATCTGTCACGCAATCTAGGAACAAACTCGGATTCACAGGGTGTTCAAAGTATGCATAGACGCACTGTGCTCAGGCCTAGGCTACTTGGGCTGGAGAAAGAACCACATTTTATTTCTTTGTTAGTTAATTAATTAGATAATTCCTTCCCTTATTCACTGCTTTAACTGATTTATTTGTTTATATACTGGTAGGCACCACAAACACAAGGCAAGCCCTGTACCCTGAGCTACACCTCCAATCAAGAAATGCCAGTTTTTGAATTTAATCTCAAAGTCTCACCCTTTGAGTTTCTGAGGGTATACGTTGGGTTGAGATGGCCTTTAGAAACTGAGGACATGGAGAACATGGGAAGGGAGAAAATGAGACCAGACTCACAAAGGTCCTAACATTAACAATGGCATAGCAAGGTACCGAGGAGATGCTTAGCGGATAAGACATTTTCTGCAGAAGTGTGAAGACCTGAGTTTTCATGCCAACACCCATGGAAACATCAAGCATAGCAGCATGTGCATGCCTCTAACCCCAATGCTATGAGGCAGAGACACGAGGATGCTGGGGGTTGCTGGCAGGACAGTCTACCCTAAATGGTGGGTTACAGGTTCAATGAGAACCCATCAGAAAATGAAAGACAAAGAAGCAACTGAGGAAAATATCATTGCTAATCTCTGGTGTTCACACGACCTGCACAGTGCACCTATGTATGCACTACACACAGGCACATGCACACACACACTCATGGGCATATGGACTCGTATGTGTACAGGAATACACACCTAAATGAACACATACATACACCACACACATGCACACACACACACACACACACACACATTTACTACACACAGATACACTAAACAAACAAATAGAGAAAGCAGCTTACTACTAAGTTCAGAATCATGTTTTTACTTCTAACATACCATAAAATGTCCCCCAACATGACAGATCTACATTCATGTGAAGGACAAACAGCTCAATCTGCGCGCCAGAGGAATTGTACCATAAAGACTTTGAAGTCCTCAAGCCTCAATTGCATGCTGTTCCCTAAAGACTCCGCAGCTCCCCACACCTCAGCTTCTTGGCTGCCCTTTGCAGCTGGTCTTCCCACAGTTTGGGAAAGCAAAGTGGTAGGCAGGTCTGTTTCTGGAGATGCATTTCCTCCCTTCCCATGGAAGGTTATGAATGTCACCTACTGCAGGCTCGGTGCACTTGATGACACCGTGTGCTTGCCTTAGTGTTTCAACGTGCTCGGAAAAATGCTGTGTGCATGCATGTTCTCTGCTTCCTGCAACAGGACCACACATTGCTTTCAAAAGTTGGTGAAAATTCAGCAAGAAAAACACCCTCCTTTCTCACAAGAGCACGAGCCCCTGTCCCTATCATATGTTGTCCGTTTTTGAATCGAGAAGCACGAAGCCACATTTTCAAATGAGATGTGGGAGCCAATTTCACCCCCCTCTGAAAAGGAAAGGAATTACTAAAGGTGCTTAATAGTAATGTAATAGAGAGCAATGGCCTGAGACTGGAAAAATAGGCCGTTCAAATTGGACATTAAGAAAATTTCACTTGAAGCAAGGGCAATTATACATTGAAATAATTTCCTAAGGGAGACGCAGTGAGATGCTTTGAAAGCAGTGGTTTAAGTGAGAACAGCTGAAAACCCCACCGCTGAGCCTGCCCACAGATCATTTCAGGATTGATTGCCTTGGCCGCCTGGATGTCATCTGCCCTGGAGATTTACCTAACTCAGTTAGGCAACACCTTTCCTTCCCGGATGTAATAATCACAGGGATTGGTCACATCAGGGAGGCTCCCACAGGGCTCAGGAAGACTCAGATGTCTGCAGTCAAGTCTTTTCAATGCAAAATCAAAAGCTCTAAGATGATCCTAGGAAAAGGCAAGGGATTATGGGTCCTGCATCTGCAACAAAGCCGTGTTGAGATTGTATTGTGGAATATTTTGGCATGACTGCATTCATATGAACACAAATATGTAACATGAGCATCCATTCTGTCTTATATGATATCTACTTTGATTGGCTACTGTGTCTATGTGCAATCTCATTTAAATGCTCTTGCAGAAGTAACTGATAACATTTATTTTAGTCACTATCAATCATTCTGTGTTACTTGCAAACAGGGTGTAAACCATTCCTTGCTGGTAGAAATTCTAAGCACTCTAGATCCTCACATGCAATGTGCTAGTTAGCTTTCGCTCTTTGGTTTATTTTTTAGTTGTTACGTTTTCATTATTTTGATCCCTGGACACATCCTCTAGTCATTTGGGAAAAGAGAACACCAGCTGAGACATTTTCTCCATCAGATGGGTCTGTTAGCAAGTCTATTGGACGTTTTCGCCATTAATGATTGATACAGGAGGACCCAGTTTCCTCCAGGTGGTGCCACCATAAACAAATGGCCCTGTGTCTTAGTCAGGGTTTCTCTTCCTGCACAAACATCATGACCAAGATGCAAGTTGGGGAGGAAAGGGTTAAGTGAGCTTACACTTCCACGTTGCTGTTCATCACGAAGGGAAGTCAGGACTGGAACTCAAGCCGGTCAGGAAGCAGGAGCTGATGCAGAGGCCATGGAGGGATGTTTCTTACTGGCTTGCTTGGTTCTCCAGGCTTGCTCAGCCTGCTTTCTTATAGAACCAAAGACTACCAGCCCACAGATGGTACCACCCACAAGGGACCCTCCCCCCTTGATCACTGATTGAGAAAATGCCTTACAGCTGGATCTCATGGAGGCATTTTCTCAACTGAAATACCTTTCTCTGTGATAACTCCAGCTGTGTCAAGTTGACACACAAAACTAGCCAGGACAGCCTTGGGTTGTCTAAGAAAGCAGTCTAAGCAAGCCATGAAGATCAAGCTAGTAAGCATCACCCCTTCACAATCTGTCTATTTCAGTTCCGGGTTTATACACATATAATAAAAATAAACAAATCTTATAAGAGGTAAACATTAAGAGTAACCATAGAATGAATACTAAACTAAATTAAACTTTTCTGGGTGAGGAATGCTCCAGTAGTTAGTAAGAGCCAATGCTAGCACTGGGCTTCTCTGGTAGTTCTTTGTGTGTGGTTATCCATGAAGAACCATCAGAAGGAAGGAATCACAGAGCTATTTCATCTCAGAGTCAGAGGATGAAGGACAGCCAGTCACAAGGCAAGCAGTAAACCACAGTTGATTTTCCTGCTCATACAGTGTGTTGAAAGGAACAGAAAACAGAGAAATTGGATTTTGGAATACAGAAAGCACCCCTGGAAATCATGATAAAATTAATTTGTGAAATGCAGATATGTAACATGGTTAATAATGACGTCAAGGTTCAAAGTAGCAAACAAGAAAACATAGAGAATAAACAGGAGTTAAAAACCATCTTAGCCACAGAAGCTGACTTTCTCTCCATGGACACAGTGCAGAGACATGTCTTGGGCAGGAGGTTCTGCTCATCACAGGTACAGGCAGCACGGACAAACACAGGCTCTTTCCTCCTGTGGCCAAACTCCAAATCAATATGCAACATGCCCTTGACACAGTAAGGTGGTGAGTGCTGTCTCCAGTCAGGTTGGCTTTAATAAACATTACACAGATGTCTGGAGTTTTACAAATCTGTAGTTTTGGATCTAAGACCTGGCTCATTTCTGGGAACCGAACACAGGGGTTTAGCTTTTTGCTGGAGTGTCTTCAGTTTCTGGTCTACTCTTGCTGTCTCTTTTCTACTTTTAATTAATTATTTATTTTAATAAATAATAATAATCAATTAAGTACATTATTTATTTTACATCTCTCTCTAAGCTTCCCCTCCTTCCTTTCCTCTCCCTCCCTCCCTTTCTCCTCATTTCCCCCCACACCCCCATCCTTTAGTCTTCTCTTTCTCCTCAGAAAAGGGAAGCCTCCCATGGATCTCAATCCCTCTTGGCATATCAAATTACACTAGGATTAGGCACAGGCACATCTTCTATTATGGCAAGACAAGGCAGCCCAGTTAGAGGAAAAGGATCCAAAGGCAGGCAACAGAGTCAGAGACAGCCCCTGCTCCTGCTGTTAGGAGTCCCACATGAAGACCAAGCTGCACGACTGTTACATCTGTGCAAAGGGCCGCGTTCTGTCTGCCCCATGCATGCTCTCTGGTTGGCAGTTCAGTCTCTGTGGACCCCTATGCTTGTGGCATCCTTGACCTCTCTGGCTCCTTCAGTCCTTCCCCTCCTTTCCCACAGGGTTCACCAAGCTCCACCTATTGGTTGGCTGTTAGTCTCTGCATCTGTTTCTGTCAGCTGCTGGATCAAGCCTCTCAGATGACAGTCATGCTAAGCAGCTGTCTGCAAGCATAGCAGAGTATCATTAATTGTGTCATGGGTAGTCTTTCTCTCAAGGCTCAACTCTCGAGATGGGCCAGTCATTGGTTAAATTTCCCTCAATTTCTGCTCCATCTTTACCCCTGTACCTCTTGTAGGCAGGAAAAACGGTGAGTCATAGGGTTTTGGCTTCGTTTGTGTCTCAATCCCTCCACTGGAAGTCCTTTCGGGTTAGGAACCTAATGAAACTGAAAAGCTTCTGTAAGGCAAAGAACACTGTCAAAAGGACAAAATGGCAACCTACACAACGGAAAGATAATTTCACCAACCCTCATCCAACAGAAGGCTGATACCCAAAATATATAAAGAACTCAAGAAACTAGACGTCAACAAACCAAATAACCCAATTAAAAATGGAGTGAAAAAAAAAAAAAAAAAGCCGGGCCGTGGTGGCACACGCCTTTAATCCCAGCACTCGGGAGGCAGAGGCAGGCGGATTTCTGAGTTCGAGGCCAGCCTGGTCTACAGAGTGAGTTCCAGGACAGCCAGGGCTATACAGAGAAACCTTGTCTCAAACAAACAAACAACAACAAAAAATGGACTACGGGTCTAAACAGAGAGTTCTTAACAGAGGAATCTCTAATGGCTGAGAAGCACTTAAAGAAATGTTCAACAGCCTTAGTCATATACCCAAAAGATGCTCCACCATCCCGCAAGGACAATTGCTCAGCTATGTTCATAGCAGCTTTATTAATAATTGACAGAAACTGGAAACTACCTAGATGTTCTTCAACCGAGAAATGAATAAAGAAAATGGGGTACATTTACACAGTGGGCTATTACTCAGCTGTTAAAACAATGGCGTCATGAAACTTACAGGCGAATGGATGGAACTTGAAAAGATCATCCTGAGTGAGGTAACCCAGACTCAGAAAGACAAATATAGGATGTACCCACTTTTAAGTGGATATTAGTCATAAAGTACAAGATCCAATCCACAGACCTAAGGAAGCTAAGTAGCAAGGAGCCCCCAGGAGGGATGCTTGAATCACACTGAGTAGGGGAAATGGAATAGACATTTGTGGGGGGGGATGGGGAAATGATGGGGGAGGGGTGGTAAGCCGGGCAAGAGGGATCTAGTGCAGGGAGGATGGAGGAGGAGACTACTAGGAGAGAGAACTGGAGAGTCGGTGGGGTGGCATCTCTGGGGAGAGCTAGAAATCTAAGACAATGGAAACTCCCAGGAATCTAAGAGGGTGACCCTAGCTAAGACTCCTAGCAATGGGGGATGTGGAACCCGAAAAGGCCATCTCCACTCTCTCTATTTCTTTCTTTTCTTTTCTTTTCTTGTTTTTTTCGAGACAGGGTTTCTCTGTGTAGCCCTGGCTGTCCTGGAACTCACTCTGTAGACCAGGTTGGCCACGAACACAGAAATCTGCCTGTCTCTGCCTCCCAAGTGCTGGGATTAAAGGCGTGCGCCACCACTGCCCGGCTCACTCTTTCTAATTAAAGTTGATCTAGCCATTTTCCTCCAAGAGACATGTCCTAATAACCAACAAATCGCAAATCTCCCAGCAGGCAGTGTCCTGAGCATTTCCCTTATACCTGTCACAGCAGTGCCTCAGCCTTTAACTTCTGGTAGCTCTGTACTTTCACTGGGCACCATCATTCTAGAGAACCGTCATCCTCAAGGTCATTCATTGGTACACCCTGCTTGCTACTGCTCCTGCCATCTGCCATTCTCTGCTGGTCTAATGATGTTGAGACCTTCTCACCAGCCCACCCTCTCTTGGACTACTATGATGGCTCAACCCCTCAATCCTCCCATGAAAGATGCCTCCTGCGGGGGTTTTGTAACACGCCCACCACCAACTAGCCATCCCCTTACCTGATGTCCTCCTGCACCAACTCCCTCTCACAGTAAAGGGTGTTTCCTCCTTCTGCAAACCAATCACCACGTTCTCTAACAGACTCTCTGTGCTGAGTGCCAATCACATGAATACATCTTACTGCTGGAGAGTCTGGGAGACACATGCCTGGGTAGAGAGCTACTTAATATGTAAACAGAAACACTAAACCTTTTCTGCCTCTTAAGATAAACTGAGGCTAAATGAAAAGATTACTAAGATGCCTTAGTTATGATGGAATTGACAGAAAAGTTACAATAACTGAAAATAAATTTAAAAAATCAAGCATAGTCACAGATACAGAATATTTAAATTTTAAATATCAGAGACTGGTAAATGATGCTTTATTGCAGCAGCTGAAGCTATAACTTGAGACATATTGCCAGGAATCTCCGAAAGTGTATCCTCATATCCATAAGAAATTGTCATTGGCAAAGAAAATGAATTTTTAGGAACAGGATAATAAAATTGTTTTATTAAATATTCAAAACATTTTCTAACTTTGTATGATAAGGATGGAGTGTATTTTATTGGTAGAGCATTTACCCAGCGTGTGTAAAACCCTGCTGTGATTCTTACAAACTCACACGTGCGCACATGTGTGTGCACGCACACGCACACACATACAGGCATATACTTACATCCACGTGTCCTTTAAAATGTGTAAAGGATATTGACAAATCAACAAGAAGGCCGTCATGCTATGATGACTATGTGGAGTCATCCTATCACATGCTGAGAGTGTACAGGAGACAGGGAAAGATGGCTAACCCTTCTCTGCTGGAAGCCCATTGCTGAGATGAACAGCCCACTTTTGGGGCAAAGCATGAATCCCTATGGCTATACCCTCATGAATTCAAATTTTAAATATCAGAGACTCGTAAATGACGCTTTATTGAAGCAGCTGAAGCTATACCCTAGGCTATACCCTAGGGCTGTCACCTCCGAGGGCCTCCGGCTGTCAGCATAGTTACATAGACTAAGTTTCAGCATGACTTGTAAAGGAAGGATTCTCAAATCATAGTGGCAATGGGTGTCACCAATGTTGAGGAAAAGGACAAATTTTCAATGACAGATCTTTACATTCACCACAAATAGTTTGGGCAGCGCAAGCACTGGGTGGTGACAGTTGGTCATTCAGGATTGGTGGGGGTGTAAAGTAGAACTGTCCTTTGGGAAAAGAAGCTTAGGAAAGGCAAAATCGCACATCCCAGGACATCCCAACCCCACCCACAAAAGTTTCTTGATTTCTGTGAGAGTAATGGTACTCGTGCAAGAATGTTTAATGGGTAACCAAGCAGCTCAAATGCCAAGTAGCGGGGAAATGGATAAATTAACACAGTACAGTGAAATAGAATGCGATAGTAATGATTTTTTAAAAGCTGCGATTGCAGCCTGTGCAGAAAACCATCAAAAACCCCAAGTCTGTGAGGAAACACACAACTAGAGGATGAATATTTAAAACGTGATACTTGTATAAATTTGGAAACATTCAGAGGAACTCTACGTACGTCTCATAAATATGGATACACGGCACATATTTTAAAATATGCACTAAAATATGCATGGAGAGACTGAGGATCGAATATCAGGCCAGTGATTAATCCTGAGGAGATGAGAATAAGAAATAGAGAGAGGCTTTAACATACAGAAGAATTAAACAAATTTAAAAGTAATAGAAAAAATGAAATCAATGTGTAGGAATTTTACAATCCAGACCTACAATCTAAACCTAGTTCTATTTAAACCTAGGTAGTTCAGTTTTCCCTCCCTTTCTCCCTCCTTCCCTTCCCCCCCTTCCTTCCCCCTTCCCTTTCTTTTATTCTGTTGGAGACAGTCTCCCTCAGTAGCCCAGGCTGCTCTTGATCTCACGAACCCCAATCTCTGGAGTGTTTCCCTAATAATTTTCAAACTTCATGGCCTTTGTACATTGTGTTTCAGCTGACGGCTGCCCCTCTAACAGCCTGAGCTGTCAGTATAGAAAACCTCCACCTATTCCAATAAGAGATCACCCCAAATTACTCTGGGGAGGGCAGAGATTGCAGATTGGAGAAATATTAGACGGAGAAGGGTCCAGATCCTAGAGGCAGTCCTCTGCCTCTATAGCCTAGCTTCATCTGCTCTCTGCTCTAGAGGGTCCACTGTAATTGGCTTCTTGCCTGCTAGAAATAAACCTTGATTACTAACTGGAACTGGTGTGAATTCTTCTGGAGTGTAAGAACAGAGACAGCTGCTGGTCAGGACCTGGGGGAATTCTGCAGGAGTCAACTTCCCTTGGTGACTCCATGTGTGGTATTTTAACATACACATGGCAAACCAGGTTGTTTTTCGTTACCCTTCCTCACCTACTCCCCGAATTGGGTAGTTTGTCTGAGGAATGGCCTGTGTCTCTTCTCATTTACCAGGAGAGTTGATTAAAAGGAAGATATGGGAATCAGATGCTTTAACCATGAGCACTGCCAACTTTTACTTTATTTTGTATTATTTTATTTCTGCCTATTTTAGAAGAAATGCTGCTTCTGATAGTGGTTACTTCTTTTGATATATGAATGTTTTAAAAAATGTTGAGAAAAATTCGTATTTAAGAAAGAAAAAGTGTGTGGGGGGGTTGTGTGTGTTTATGTGTATGCTTGTGTGTGTGTGTGTGTGTGTGTGTGTGGTTGTGATGTATCTCTTTAGGTTCTAGTTTATTTGATAAGATGAAAATTGGGCATCTTGGAACCTTTTGTTCATTGATGTACTGTTGGAAATTTATAACCAGTTTAATACAATTCAATGAACATGTCAACTTTAGTTTCCTGTTGTGGCAAATAGTATTTTTTTTTTAATATTTATCAATATAAGCTTTATGGCCTAGGTGAAAAAAAAATCATAGGAAAGAAACCAACCCAAATCAAATGAGCCATATTGAAGAATTTCTGAGAATGAATATATATCTTTAAGCAATTGCTTGTTTGGAATGAACGAACAAAAGAGAGAGAGAGAGAGAGAGACCATATTCTCTCACTATGTAAAAGTCAGTCTGCCCTGTAACCTCAAAATGTTCCTCCTTTGCTTCTCTGGTATCTGAATCGTTTCCCTTGGCTGACTACAAATCTCCACCAGCAAAGTTAATCTAATATTTTGCACCACCATTTCCATAACTCCAAGAAAGTTAATAGACGTTTGAGGCTCAGATTTCCTTATTTCAGAAAGACGTCAGTCTTGAGCACCATGCAGGTCTTATTCCTGTATTTTATAGTTTCCTGAATCCTCAGAAATAATTAAAGTGTAAACTCTCTACCTCACAAGATAGTAGAGAGTAGCTCATTTTAGCTGAGATGCCTCAGGGTGGGTTTGAAAGGCTCTCAGCAAGCCGGGCTGGAATGCTGATGGCCTGTGCTCTCTCTTAGTATTCATTGATTCCAAAATGAATTTGCCCTCTGATTCTCTCAGAGAAAAACAGAAACTCGAAGTTAATAGTCTCTACACTTTTAACTGAAAATGCCAGCTTAAAAGTTAAGTATTGTAAGAACTGCAAAGGAAAGAAATTACATCAAAACAATAAACCCACAGATACCTAATACACGGGTGTCAACAGTAATGTTTATAATGACCATAATAAATAAACCAGGCAACTACGTCATCTCCCACCCCCACACAGCCCTTGCCGGGCCTCAGACAAGCAAAGCCAGGGCTGCACCACCAAGTTACTGGACTAACGCAGATTGTTAAAAGAATGAAGACAATTTCCTGAAGTCTGGGCCCTGCTACAAAAATTAAAGTGGATGTCTAGAATTGAAAAGAAATATATAACTGCACTTGAAAGCTGTCTGCTGGGTGGAGGGGAAGGGGTATGTTGGGGGAAGACAGGACTGGTGACGTCAGAGGTAAGAGGAGAGAAGAAAAGTGAAGGGGGAGGTAAAAAGCCGACAGACAAAGCAGACTAGCCCAGGAGACGTGCACACCCACGGTCTGAGTGTGAACTTGGTACTAGAAGAAAGAGTCACTGTAAATGGGGAGCAGCACGAGGTATTTCTGAACAAGCTGAAAGTATCAGCCAGGTGAAGAAGCTCATCAGAAGCTAATGAAGATGAATGGAAAGGTTCCATGATGCTGTGAACTCTGTGCTGATCTGTTTTGTCAACCTGATGCAGCTCTGAGAGATTGCCTTTATTGGCTCTGTTGATGTGGGAAGACCAGCCTGAAAGGGACAGCACCATGCCCCCCTTGTTTGAGGACTTGAATTGACTGGGAGTAGAGAGAGCCAGCTGAGCAGGAAGTAACAAGGCAAATCATTTCTCCCTGCTCTAAGCTGTGGATAGGGCTAGCTGCTTCCAGGTCTCCCCACCATGCGTTCACTCAGTAACAGACTGCAGCCTAGAACAGTGAGCTAAAATAGACCCTTTCTCCCCTAAGTTGCTGTTTGTCAAGGTAACTTTGTCACAGCTATAGAAATGGAACTACTATGAGCTATTTTGGTAGAGCTCGGCGGTACTCCAGTTGCTATTAGCCAGGACCGTTCATGGATCTACATGACCAGCTGCCCTGAGTGACAGATGGCCCAAGTGCTCTAAACTGGAGTGGACTGCCACTGCTCCAGGTGGGTTTTCATTTTCTGGGAGTCCCTCTTGTTTATTAGCTCAGTAACAACTCAAGGGCTCATAAGAGGAATGAAAAGCCCAGGATGGGCAGTTCTCAGTGTTATTTCTAGCACATTCTATCAGCCATAGAAAAAAGGCAGGGCCCAGGCCAGACTCAGAAGTTAGAAAAACAGACTTCACTTCTTGGTAGAATGGACTACAGAATTACACATGGGGACTGTGGATATAGGGAGGAGAATAATGGCAGCCTACGTGAACACTGTACTAACGCTTATCTATGGAACACAGAGCCCTCTGTGTATATTAACTTTAGAGTTCTCTAAAGGAACAGAAGTAATGATACATATATATCACATAATATATATCACAAATTTTATACATACACACACACGCACACACACATATACATATGGTCCAGGTAATCCAGCAATGGCTATCTCCCACTGAAGAGGCCAAGAATATGATAGTTGTTAAGTTCATGAGACTGTATGCCTCAATAGTACCAATCTGATTCTGGAGTCCCTGGAAATTCCTAAAGAGCTGTTGGTTTTTATCATGCATTGGAATCACAAAGAATTAAGTTCTAATAGCAACGAATGAATGCCTCACCATTAGGATAGATGAACTTGCCAGCAAGACTGAGGGCAAGCTGGCAAAAAGCAAAAGCGTCCTCCTTCTGTGTCCTTTTATACAAGATGCCACCAGAAGACGTGGTGGAAATTTTTTTTTTTTTCCAGACGGGGTTTCTCTGTGTAGTCCTGGCTGTCCTGGCACTCACTCTGTAGACCAGGCTGGCCTAGAACTCAGAAATCCACCTGACTCTGCCTCCCGAGTGCTGAGATTAAAGGCGTGTGCCAGACGTGGTGAAAATTTAGCATGGGCTTCCCCAACCTCAAATGATCTGGGGTGGTTTGAATGAGAACACTGCCCCCTTTTACATAGGTTCACATATTTGCATGCTTACTGCCCAGTTGATGAACTGTTCAGAATAATAAAGAGATATTAAAAAATCTTGTTGGAAGAGGTGTGTTATGCTGGTGGTGAGCTTCAAGGTTTCAAAAACCTATGCCAGGATCAATGTCTTTCTTTCCACCTGCTACCTGTGGATCAGGATGTAAAGTCACTCCAGTGCCATGTCTGTCTGCTTCCTGCCATGATGATGGTAGACTAACCTTCTAAAACTATAAGCAAACCCCCAATTAAATGTTTTCTTTTATAAGAGTTGCCTTAGTCATGGTGTCTCTTCACAGTCACTAAGACATGATTCAATCAAAGAAATCTTTCACAAGAGTGCCCATTGCTTGGGTTTGGTTGATTCCATACTTTGTCAAGTTGACAACCAAGATCAGCCAGAGCACTGACCTTTTCTTCTTATTTATGGCTGAAGTAGACATTGTTAATAACTGTATGATACTTTTCTATTCTGTGGAATCAGGCTCCATTTGAATCCTCTGGACTCTGGAGCCTTGTTTATTAGTCAACAGAACCCATTCTGATGCAAGAGGTCACAGATACTTTACAAAAAAGATGTTTTTTCTGATGATGTAATTCCTTAAACTTTGTTGTAATAATTTTCACAAGGAAACTTTTTTCAAAGTTATACTGTCCTTAAATATGTCAAAAATAAACTGCAGACTCCAGAAGCTTAACCTAGCCCAGCTAATTAAGTCATGTTGAGCCAGGTGTCTTTCTTGCCTCTCAGGGCTCATTTCTCTGCTGGCAGTAGAGCTTGCAGGGTCCCATACACATGGGAGTAGTTTGGGTTAGGTTTTCTTAATTGAGAACACCAAAAACAACAGATGCCATATAATCAAAGTCCAGGAGGTTTTAGTATTCAACTCTTGGGCTGAGTTTGTAGAGAGTACTTGACTAAAATGCAGAGCCCAGGATTCAGTCACCAGTATGACATTACAACCTGAGGTGGCTAAGGTAGAGGTCAGAGAACTAGAAATTCAAGGTCAACTTTGGCTATGTAGAAAGTTCAAGGTTTGTCTTGACTATATGGAAACCTTCTCTCACCCAGTTTAAACAAATAAACAAACAAACAAACACTTCAACTCAACTCTTTCTAATATATTGCCTTTTGAATTCTTACTTCAGTCATTTATTGCAAAGCTTCTCTTCAGTGATAACTCCCTTGTTGGAACTTTCATAGCAATGTTCAAACTTGGTCTTCTCTTTAGAATCAGGCCAAGGTGCTACCTGTGATGAACCAGCCTGCCTTCATCCCAGGCTTAAAAGACATTTTATAGTAAAGACAAACTAGGTTCATTCTTGTTTATGATTAAACCTCTGTTTCTCAGGGATTGGGCTATGCCTCACCTGTTACCTTAATTACAAATAGTTCTGTACTGCATGTTCCAGGAAATGGCTACCATGTGTTTGTTTCAAGAAGTTGTTTATGACCATTCTGCAACCCTACCTTTGTTTAAAAGGTAATAAGACCACCTATGATAAACTTGCTATGACTACCTTGTTATGACTACATGTTGTTATGACTACCTGTTGGTAGGACTACCTTGTACCCATGTCTTTGTTTCAGGCGGTCATTAGGACTAACTTGTTATGCTTATATTCTGCTCCTGTAACCCTGCCTATTTTGCCTGTCAAATCCCCCATTTAGAAACCCCATACTCCTGAGCTATAAAAACTTTGTCTTTCTCATGTCCAGTGTTAACTTCTTGAACCCTACCTTAGGAGAAGGCAGTCTGTGTACAAGAATAACAAAACTTCCTTTAATTGATTTGGCCATGATGATTTATGGCAGTGGTCTTTCTCCTCCCATCTTTAGGATTAACACCTACTGCTCATTGCTGAGCTTCTCCAAGACAACTACGGAGACATCACCCCAGCACTTCCACCATAAGGTCTCTTCATTGGGGTCATCATCTTGGCCTTTTAAGCCTTCAGTTTGCTACTCTGCTCTGTAAAGGAGGTTCTATTTTACTCTTAACCAATTACCAATTAATTCCCAGTCTCTCTAGTCTTAGCATCACAATGAATTCTAGTTACCTCTCTCCCCATGCACTGCTCTAAGAGGACTTTATAGCACTCTGAGTCAGAGACAAGACGGATTCAGATTCAGGGGACCTGTCTGGGATATACGGGTCTATATGTCCAGGTGATAGCTCACCTGAAAGACCTTGTTCTGCCTAGTAAAATCCTAAGGTCCAGTAAAAGGGTTGGTGTCTCCATGATATCCCTTCAAGACAGAGTGCAAGGTGATTCTGAAGGTGAGGCATGGGGTGTAGATACTATCCTAGACTAGAAAGAAAGAGCTCCCCATAATGGAGAGAGCATCTCTACCCTGGAAAGGAATAACTGAGATTGAGACAGGAGAGGATCCATCTTCCCTTGTGCATCAGGCTGTTATTAAGCACTGCTTAAAAATCTGTTAAAAAATCACTCATAGTGTCTATGACAAGTTTCTCTAGTTATAACATAAACATGCCTTTCTTGCATTTTCTTCTAAACAAGCAAAGACTGGGGGGGGGGGAGGCCATTTGACACCTTAATTGGAAGCCATTGATATCTAGGGTACCTTGAGTCAACACCTATGAGCCTAACAGCCAGTCAGACTGTTCTTACTTGATCATCAGCCTTCTAGAACATTCCACAAGAGAGCCATGCAAAGATCCTGAAGATCCACCCATAACTAATGCGATTTGACAAAGTTTCTACTAGAGATTTAGCAATCAAGAACCTCACTGATTCATTAATACAGTCAGAGAAAGACAGAAAGCACTGCCCCTGAGGAACTGACTACAAGACTAGTGTTAACTGGCAAGGCTGTGATTGGCCCTCAAAGCCCTTCTCAGGCTGGATAAGAGGCACATGACTGTGTCATCTTCTAGTGGGTTACACTAGATCCAATGAGGTCTTCTTTCAAGTTATCTTGTGCTTACTAAATTCCTTTCAGTAGTGTGGGTTAAGCTCAGCTCACTATTGGCTGCAGCTGTCATGTCAGAGGAAGAGTAACAGCTGAGGATCACTTCAGCACCATCTATAACCCAAAGGGCAGACCTGAAGCCACATGGCACAAACACAGCGACACAGGATTCTACACACTTAGGCTGGCAGCAGGCTCAACAGCATTTCCCATGGGCTGTGGGCTCCACACTACAGTAGCATGGCTTCTTTTCTTGATTCTGGGTTCCAGAACAGCTCTACTTGTTGTACATCCCAGAACATTAGCAATGGCCCCTGACTGCTCAAGAAGTGTTAGAGACCTTGGAGCAGCAGTTCTCAACCCCTTGAAGTCTGAGAACCCTTTCACAAGGGTTGCCTAAGAACATCAGAAAACACAGATATTTACATTACAATCTGTAACAGTAGCAAAATTACACTTATGAAGTAGCAACAAAAATAATTTTATGGCTGGGGTCACCACAACATGTATTAGTTATTAAACTGTACTAAATGCTCAACATTAGGAAGGTTGAGAACAGCTGCCTTAGACCCACCTACCATTAACACCCACAGCCACCACATGGACGCTTACTAATGTGGGTTGGCAGCCATGAGCTGCCTGCTAATCCCTCCTACTTGCCCACTGCCCTACCAGAGTTAATTCGTAAGGCCTGCCTTCTATGCTGGCTCCTGAGCAGCAGTGAATGCCTGAGTTAGGGCTCTAGCTCCCAATGCAGTAGAAGAAGAGAAGAAGAAGAAGAAGAAGAAGAAGAAGAAGAAGAAGAAGAAGAAG
>JADRCH010000034.1:7344077-7420369 GCA_019843965.1 Rhynchomys soricoides
AGAAGAAGAAGAAGAAGAAGAAGAAGAAGAAGAAGAAGAAGAAGAAGAAGAAGAAGAAGAAGAAGGGAGGAGGAGGAGGAAGCAGAAGAAGACACAGACATTCTGTGTCTCTGTGTTAGTCAACGGTGTCCACAAAAAAAGCAGAAAGGCAGCCAGGGCAAGAAAAGGAAAGAAGCAGAGGCCAGGAGAGACAGCAGGACATCCATGTTAATAAAAGTCTGTAAGAAACCAGAGAAGAGAACCTGCGGACCTAGCCATCAGATGAGATCCAGAAGGTGCCCAAGTCATCAGAGTCAAAGGTCCCTGACCTCAAGCAGAAAGCTGTAACACTAGCCACAGCCAAGGACCAAGAGTCCCAGTAACCAAGGCTGGTATAAGAACTGTAACCTTAGATCTGCCTCTTGCCATTGTTCCCACCTGCCTATGGCTGCTGCAGTTAATTGTTGCCAAACATGGACGGGGGCAAGAGATGCCAGGCACCCACACTGCAAGGACTCATTGCCTGTCAAGGGTATCAATCTAGATACAGCAAAAGAACCCCTCAGACAACTGAAAGGTGACAAGCTCATTAGTCTTACTGTTTTCAGAAATCAGTTTCCAAGGAGAACAGACTCTCAGGGTTCATAGGAACACTGTCAGTGAACGTAGCAGTTAGGGCAGACTTCCTGACACAGAACCTGCCCATAGCATGGGGTACACCAGTGTGAGGATGCATGTGTGTAGACGGACCAAGAGGATGTTGTCAGATGTCTTCTTCAGTCACTCTCTACCTTCTATACTGAGGCAGGGTCTCTCCCTCAGACCTACCTACTGTCTGCTGATTTATCTAGTCAAGAAAGCCATGGACGCACCTCTACTTCCCAAGCACTGGGATGCCAGCTAGGATGCTCCAGTGCTTACTGAGCATTTAAGTGGGTTCTGAGGATCCAACCTCTGGGCCTCATGTTTGCACATCAAACTCTTTATCCAGTAAGCCATCTCCCTAGCTTTCCTTTCATGAAATTATTTTTTAAAAGAAGAATTTTTATTTCTTTTTTGTGTGTTCTGTGGCTTTGTGAGTGTACGCACATATGTGTGGAGCAATGCACATGCCTGTGTGCCTATGGGGGAGCAGAACGAGGCATTGTGTCGCTCAAAGACAGAATAATAGGCATTTGTACAATACTGAGCTTTTTATGTAGGCACAGGAATCCAACCTTCAGTCCTTGGGATTGTGCAGCAAGAACTCTTACCCACTGAACACCCTCTCCCACACACACTGGTACATGCACCCGCCCACACACACACATGAATGCTCGCTCATGCACACAGATACACACGCACATGCAGGCATGAAATTCTTAATCAATTAGAACCAGGGGTTCTGCTCTTTTGTTTTATTTTACATTCAACTTGATAAATTATAATATGTAGTCTTTCCTGGTTGAGAGTCAAAAGATGCACGTTTGAGAGAAAGTACTCTTGCCTGACAAGTGACTCATGAGTTCCAAAGAGCATTTAAGCGCCTGACTTCAGGACTTTAGATTTATGGATGAACTCTTCCATATCCATCCTTCCAAGCTACCAGTCCACGCAACACAAGTAACTCTCAACAAGATTCCCAGAGAGTGAAAACCACACAGAATTGAGTTTGTACTTCTTGTCACCCAGGAAAACTGAGGCTCAGAAGGGAATAGGCTTTGATTTTCATATTGAAGTGGGACTCTTCAAAAAGATTTGTATGGTAAAATCAGAAGCATAACCCTACATGTTTAGGAAAACAGATCAATATGATAAGGAATTTCACAGACAGTCAAGGATGCTCACACCTTCATGCACATCTAGCCCAGAGGACTAGGTGTCAGCTAAATTGATTGACTGCTAAATGGAGAGTGGCCTGTGATTACATCTGCTCAACAGGCTCTGTTGTATCCAACACCAGCCAGGCAATGTTCATTTGGGCCTTGAGCCAAGAAAGGGAGAGAGCTGAGAACCTGGGCCTGGGAGCTCACACGGCGTACATTAAAACCGTATGCTGTCAGACATCTTGCGTGACGAACTGGGACGGAAAGCAATTGACATTTGTTCGCTTCTTTTGAGGGAGAGTGGATGTGTGAACAAGCAGTCTGAAGATCTTCATTAGTGAGGAAGGGGAGCATCAAAGCTTGCCAGGGAAGCTTTGATGCCCACAGGCCCAAGAAAATATATGTGTCGATATCAAAAGTGAAGTCCATGTTGATTTTTTTCTCCTGCTTTGACATCAATTGCCTCACACATGTAAAATTAATCTCACAGGGTCCAGCTATCATATGTGCTTACAAATTAAGACACAAGTGAGACTGTCTGTATAATTTACTGGAATTGAATTGTGTGGAGTTCCTTTCTTCTCCATCATACAGAGAGCATGAGCTCTACCAAATGACTTTCCTTATTAAAGGTTTGTAAATGGTACAATGAATTTATGGAAGACAAAGATGAGTCAGCCTTGGGGGTAGAATATGAGGCTGGAGAGATGACTCAGCGGATATGAGCGTTTGCTGCTCTTGCAAGAGCCCCAGGTTTGATCCCCAGCACCCAAATGCAACCATCTGTAACTCCAGTTCTAGGCAATCTGATGCACTTTTCTGACTTCTACAGGCACCAGGTACCTATGTGGTACACATACATACATTCTGGGAAACCACTCATGACATATGAAATAAAGATAAATAAAACCTATAAAACAAAAAGAACAGGGGGTAGGTAATCTTAGCCTTTGAGACAGGGTCTGCCATGGTATCAGGAGTTAACTGATTTGGCTAAGCACTGGCCAGTGAGCTCCTGGGATTCACTTGTCTCTTCCCTGCAACATTAAGATTACAAGCACATACCACCACACTCAGATTGACAGGATGCTGGGGATCTGAGCTGAGCCCCACCCCCATGTTTGCCTAAGACACACTGGTCTAAGTAATTTCCATTCCATGCCATTATCTTCTCATTACATACAAAATGGTTTTATGGAATTTTAATTGGAATTATTTTGAAGCTATAGAATAACTTTAGAAGAAATGACACTATTTCCCAACCCCTAAACAGAAAATAGTTGCCAGTTCATTTAGACCTAGACCTTCCTTGATTATTCTTAACTATGCTTTGCAGATTGATGCGTGTAAATCCTGCCTCTGTTCTGATGGATTAATATCCCAGAGTGTCATTTTCTGACACTCTTGTAACTGGCATTTATGCTGTACCTTTCAAATCCTAATGGTCTCATTTATGTAGAGAAGCAAAGGAAGGTTGTATATTTGCCTTAGAGCATGTGACCTTTCTGTGTTTGCTGATTGTTTGCAGGAATAATTTTTGTTGTTGTTGTTCTTGTTTAAGTTTTGGGCATACATTATCATACTATTTGTAAGTAAATGTGATTATATGTATCCAATTCTAGTAGTTATACATTTTGTTTCCTTTATTATTTTATTGTACTACATAAGAGTTCATATTTGGAATTGGTGTGCTGGGAAATTGTTGTTGATTTTTTTCCTAACTATAGGTAATACATGGATTTCCTTTCCACCAATAAAAGATTAGCTGTAGGAAATTTTGTATAATTCCAATTTAAAATTTAGGACATTCTCATAAATTAATTAATGTTAGATATTGTAAAATATTTTCCTATATTATTCAATGTGATTATATAATTTTTCTTCTTTAGTCTATTGTGTGTGGATAATCTCTTGTGTACTGTGTGGAAGCATCACCTGCCAATAAAAATCTGATGGCCAATAAGCTGAGGCAGGATTGTAAAGTGGGATATCTGGAAAAGAGAGAGGAATTCTGGGAAATAGTCAGGTGGGAAGAGTCTCTGCTGAGACTCAGAAGAAATCAGATATATAAAACTAAGGAGAGGTAACTAGCCATGTGTCAGACGTACAATAGTATAAAAGGATTAATAAAAGTTCCAAGCTAATCAGGGAACAAGCCTAGCTTATGGCCTAGGCCTTTATTCATAAATAATAAGCTTCCATGTAGTTATTTGGGAACTGGCATGTGGATGGAGAAACCTTTGCCTGATGCCTGTATGTTAGGATGGAAAGCTCTCAGCTACTGCTTCCCACCATGATAATCATGGACTAACCTTTTAGAACTGTAAGCAAACCCCAACTAAATGCTTTCTTTTATAAGAGTTGCCTTGGTCATTGGGCTTCTTCATGGCATAGAACAGTAAATAACACAGGTAGCGAGAAGGAGCATTGTTTATAGTAATCTGAAACCACAACCCCTGGAAACTAAATAAAATTCTACTAAAGTATCTGTGGCTCCTAAATTTTATAGCATACTACCATTGGGGAAGTTGTCCACTCACAAAAACTAACATGAATATGAGCATAGATCTGTTAAGAATATTTTTATTATCACTTCAGTGTCAGTGGAGGACTTTTATGAAGTGAAAGCCAGTCCTGAAAAGGTCAAGAAAGCCAAGTCTCTAGTGAGAGGTGCTAGAGAGGGAAGGGCTCTAGGTAGCATCAAATGTATTCTGTTTTTCCAGTTCCAGTGTAATGGTTGTTATTTCTATCGTTACAACAAAAATCCCCAAACAAAGGCATATAAAAGAAGGGAGGACTTGCTTTGTCTCACAGCAAGAGAATATGGTCCATCGTGTCAGGAAAAGTACGTTAACAGGAGCATGAGGCAGCTGGTCACATGGTGTTCACAGTCAGGAAGGAGAGAGAGAGAGAGAGAGAGAGAGAGAGAGAGAGAGAGAGAGAGAGAGAGAGAGATATGCTGGTACTCAGTTCACTTTCTCCTTTTTATTCAACCAGGGACTCCAGCCTAGGGGATGGTGCTGCCCACATTTAGGGTTAGTCTTCTCACCTCAGTTTCTATAATCTAGAAACTTCCTGCAAAATGTGACCAGAAGTGTATCTCCTAGGCATCTCTAGTCCTATCAAATTGACAGTATTGACTGCTACACCCACAAAGACCAGTGTGGTTGTGGTTGGTCAAGCCAAGGATGGAGAAGATGTTGGTGAAGTTGGGAGTTGATGAAGATAGGTAAGGATATGTGCTGCTGTGACTTCAGATAGAAAGAACATTAGAAAATGTTGGACTCAGAGTGAGCCTGAACCATTGGTTGATGGAACCACTGTAAGAACCCTAATACTATGTTGAGATTCTTGTATATTGGATGATGTCTTCCACTGTATACCAATACTTCCCCCTCTTTCCTTTGAAACAGTTACAAAGGTAGACTAGAAAACTATTTTAAAATGTCCTTCCCCCCCCCCAATAACCTGATCCAAAATTTCTAACAACTCTGGCTATCTATGTTGCCTGAAGAGGAAGGAGTCAAATAAAGACAATGGGCATCTATGGAATCCTAGACTTGTTTTTAAAACATTATATACCTCTACCTGTAGTGTCTTGAATGAAAAATGCTCTCATGGGCCATACGTGTAAGTACTTGGTATATCATTGGTAGTCATGTTTGAGAAGATTCTGAGATCTTTAGGAAGCATGGCATTGTTGGAGGAAATGTCACTCAGGTGGCCTTTGAGGGCTGATAGCCTGGACATACTTTCTGTTCACTCTCTGATTCCTGTGTGTGGATGAAAATGTGGCCATCCAGCTTCTGTTCCTTATGGCATGCCACATCTTCTCAGCCACTAGCTATAGGATATAGCTATTCTGTGAGCTGATTTTTGGTTATGGCATTTCATCCCAGCAATAGAAAAGTGTCTAGGATCCCTCATTTCCATCTTCTTCCTTTTGTCCTTCTCTCATCTCTCTTCTGCTTTAAACTGGGCTGTCTGTTTGTCTATCTGTCTGTCTGTATGTATGTATGCATGTATCTATTGTCTATGTATCTATCTATCCATCTATGTATGTATCTATCTATCTATCATCTTCTTGGCTATGATCTATCACCTATATCTATCTAATCTACCTATATATCATCTATATCTGTCTCATGAAGCTATCACCAATCCATCATCTATCTTTCATCAACTACCTATCATTTTATCAATCTATATCTACCATCTCTATTTGTCTATCATATCTCTCCATATTAATATTAGTCCCCCCCCTCTCTCTCATTAAAACATCTCCAAAAGCATCTCTACGTCTGTATCTTTTATAGCATTAGCTTGCTGGTGAAACTTTCTACTTCAACAATAAAGAGCTCCTTGCTCTTTCCCAAGCTCATTCCTCCCTGTCTGTGCACACTACACCCTTTCTTTGAATCGTCATTGCCATGGCCCCATCATGTAGAAAGCCCACCAGTTCTCTGGGAGCCCCTTCAAACACCATCTTTGCAATTCACTTCCAGTGGGACAAAATGGGAGACACCTTATGACCTCGCCATATGGGATCTGATCTGTGCTTTGGAAACATGGCTCTGACATAGGGGTCCAGAGTGAGTGCCGGACAAGGCAGCAAAAGGGAGTAGCCCAAGCTGGAAAAATTCAGAAAACTTTATTTCTGAATGCCTGTGAGCTATATTTTCTCACTCTCTCCATTTTTCTGTCTTTTCCCTAGTCTGACCCTTCGGTGGCATGGGTGGCCAGTGATTTTATTTCTTGATGGGAAAACCAGAGTTCTAACTGTTTGGAGAGGAGGCTGAGCCCCTGTTATGAAGATGGAACCAGCAACTCAGTCTCTGGAGTTGAAAGACTGCCGTGTAAACACATCTGTGACTCACACATATTCAATCTAGACAATTGCACTCGGGCATGTGACCATTCCATCTGAAAATAGGGGCAGTCAGGGAGAAAATGGACTTTGTGAGCCCAAACAAACAAGTCATTCACTGAAAACTGAAAGTTTGATTTTATCCCTGAGTTCTTGAATGAAGCCATCCATGTCTTTAAAACCCCGGAGAATTCTTTTTCTACTGTGTCAGATAAGATGTACTTTATAAGAAAATGTGTTTAGCAGATACCCGCTATGTTCTCATTGTATCTCAAGGTGTGTGGCAATGTAGCCACGTTTGAACCTCAGCAGGCTTTGTGTATTCCTTGCTCTCTTCTCCCCATCTCTTTTTCCCCCTCCTCCTTTGCTAGTCCAAGTCAATAATAATGAAAGCTTCCTTGGCAAGATAATTGGATTTTATGAACCAAACAAGAGGACAGTAGGTCTTTTGGGGGACTTGAATTAACTAACCTTGTATTGTTAGGTATATGAGGGATGATTTCTCCCCGTGTCTCTGACTTAAGGCAGAAAGATAGAGGTTCTTGTAGCCAAGACTGGAAAACTGAATTCAGTACCCAGAACCTGGTGGAAGAGGAGAACAGATCCAGAAACTTGTCCTTTATCTGCCACACAAGTAAATCAATATATTTAATAATAATATAACACCATCACTACTGTGGGCAGAGGTAGATGTGCTAGATGGTTTTTGTCAATTTGACATAAACAAGAATCACCTGGACAGAGGGAGCCTCAACTGAGGAATTGTCTCCATCAGACTGGCATGTAGGTGTGTGCTGACTGATGATTGATTTGGGAGGGCCCAGTCCACTGTGTTGGATGGCACCCCTAGGCAAGTGGTCCTGCATTACAGAAGAAAACAAATTGAGCTCCGCGGTGGAGCCAGGAAGCAGCATTCCTCCAGAGTCTGCTTCAGTTCTTGTCGTGACTTTCCCTCAATGGTGGATTAACTGTAAACTGCCATACGGAATTAATCCTTTGCTTCTGATGCTTTCAATCAACACTTTATCCCAGTAACACAAGCCAAACTAGAACTGTGATTCCTGTTGCCTCCAGTAATTTCATCCATGTTTGGTAAATCACTGTAAGCTCTTCTTGCCCTCACAGAGAGCTTCGAGTGAAATTCACTGAGATGAATGAGTACATTCAGAAAGTACAGGAAAAGCAAAGTACTGAGTCTGACCCTGAAAAAGATGCAAAGTAAAGGCAGAACTTACACCTGCTCTCAGAATATGTCAGTCACTAAACCTGGTGTCCTTGGTGACTTTTGAGATCTCAGAGATCCATGGCAGTTCTAATTAGTGATAATAAAATGTGTTTAGAGTCAGCAGTGAAAGCTACACAAGTTGCTACAAGAGACCTGGATGACTTTTCACGATGGAAGTAACAGATAATTTCCTATATGCTGCATTGAAAAACACATTTCCTATGTCCAAAGAATTAAGAGCTATATTAGAATAGCAAAGTTTTCCGGGAACCAGGGAACAGTATGTGACTCCTTGGAACCTTGGAGGTGCTGTCTCTATCCATGATAGGGACTAGAGAGCGGAACTAGATTCTTCAGCAAAAGTTACCACTACTCAAAAGAATCAGCTCCAGATTTGAAATGTCGCCTCCTTTGACAAAATACACTTGCCTTGCAAAGCAGTTCAGCACATCTTCCCTCAGGAGGACCAGGCAAGCACCAATTACTCCGGCTGGCTAGCCAACCAAAAGCCTCATTCTTTCCACCCGCTTCCCCCTGCCAGATCTCGTGGAGACCCTGTACCATGTATTGAGCTGAGGGTGTTACTGAGAGAACCTCAAGCAACCTTATGAAGCCACTTCCAGAAGAGAGCCCAGAAAACTCACTTTGTTCTACCCTGCTTCTTCAGCCCATGATTTTCCCAAGTGTACCTCCCCCAATTGCAATAAGTCTGGACCTTATGGTCCAGAGCTGGTGAACTTGAAGCCATGGTCTTTGCATTCTTAGTAAACGTGACCTCCTAATCTGTATTCAAAGCCACTAGGAGGTATTAAGAATAGGGTCTTGCTATTGTTTCAACAGAAATAAAAGGACAAGCTTACTAATGGCCTTGGAATTAAAGAGTGCTTGGTCATCATTGATTTTATTGAGGTTCGTTGGTGTGCCAATGCCTGCTCTGAGAATACCTGTTTCCCCAAGGTCATTGAGCTCATTCTAATATGCTGTAGCACAGGGAAATAGGTCTGCAGAGACCAGGCAACAGTTCTATCACCTTAAACAAGCATGTGTTTTTGCATGCATACTTGTCAAGATAAGCAGCTGGAATTTCTAAATATCAGACCATTTGAATGTCAAATTGGCTCAGGCTGAACTCAGATCATTCAAGCATTAATGGCCTTCGGTTGCCCCCTCCCCTTGCTGGAAAATGCAATGAATTATTGATTCTCGGGAAATTCTGTTTAATAATTCAGGGATGGTGCTTTTGTCTTTGTATATTTTCAAACCAGCAGAATCTTACAAAAGTGATTTTCAAATTAGTATCGAATCAATAATAAAAGAAGTAGATTTTATACTTTTCAGAAAAAGCCCGATAGTACCAATTAAGAAATATGCCATTGTGGGTGCTGGGGAGACTGCTCAGTCTGCAAAGTACTTTCCAAATAAACATCCGGACATGGTCCAACCCCCAAAACCTACATAGAAAAGCTAGGTGTGGTGGTACACACTAGCAACCCAAGATATGGAAAGACAGAAAAGAGTGGATCCTTTGGACTTGCTGGCCAGCCAAGCTCGACTACTTGGGGAGTTCCAGGCCAGTGATTTAGTATCAGATAGTGTTATAGTTAGGGTTGCTAGTGCTGCAATGAAATATCGTGCCCATAAGCAACATGGGGAGCGAAGGGTTTACATCACTCACACTTTCATACTAGAATCTATTATCTAAAGCAGTGAGGACAGAAACTCATGCAAAACAGGACCCTGAAGCCAGGAGCTGGCACAGAGGTCATGGTGAGTGTTCCATACTGACTTGACCTCTGTCCCCATAGCTTTCTTGTCCTGCCTTCTTGTAGCACTCAGGACTATCAGCCCAGAAGTGGCACCAACTACAGTAAGCTAGACCCAACTATATTAATCAGCAATCAAGGGAATGCACTACAGACTTGCTCCAAAGAAAATTATGTAGAAGCATTTTCTCAATATAGAGTCCCTCTTTCCAAGCTGTGTCAAGTTAACAAAATAAACCTCCTACAAAGATATATAGACATATATATGTATATGGATGGACATATGGGTGTAGTTACTATCTATGGAACAAAAGTCATGGTTGTTCTCTGACATCCAGACATACATATGCGCATGCACACCCCCACATGCATGCATACGCACACACATAAACATGCATACACATACATGCAAGAAATTTGACAATATAATTTCACTTTTGAAACAATTTAGTGGCTCATGTATATCATTTCAACACTTGAGAGGGTGAAGCAGGAAGATCCCAGCAAGCTCTAGGCAAGTTTTATCCTACACAGTGAGTGTGAGACCATTCTGAGATACAGAGTACAGTTCTGAAGATATAGTCTCCAGTAAACAATTCATATGGGCTAGAGTTGTTGCTCACTGACAGAGAGTTTTCCTAGCATGCAAAGAAGCCTTAGATTTAATCCCCAGGGCCATACATTGAAAAGAGACAGGAAGGAAAGAAGCAAGAAAGGAATGTGAAGTCAGGGATAGAAGGGGTTAATATATTTTGTCGTCATGTCATAAACTCCACTATATTCTAGAGAAATGGAGAAAGAGAAAGCAAGGGATAGAGAAAGGAAGGGAGGGATGGAGGGAAGAAAGGAAGGAAGAAAGGTCTAAGCATAAAGGAATGTGAACTTTGGAACTAATTTAGTTACTATGCAACCCAGGTTCCTCACAGGTAAACAGAAGATTGGAGAGACCACTCTAATTATAATCCAACCTGTTTCCATAGCCAATAAATACCGATCCATTTCAGCAGCATCCATACCTTCTCTCTCCCCATGAATGCTGAAGTATTAGTCAGAAACCAAGATGGACCATTGACCCAGCAGACTCAAAGATGTTTGTGATGTGTTCAGTGAAAACCAAGGTTGATAACAAAACTTGTTGGAGTAGTGAACATATGTGTTATCATTCAGCAAATGTCATCATTAGAAAACAGACGAATGAAGCATATTTGGATTCCTATGGTGTGTGTGTGTGTGTGTGTGTGTGTGTGTATGCGTGTGTGTGTGTCTGTGTGTGTGCATCTAATACACATGACTGTGAAGAAGACACAAGATTTCCTCCACTATTACTCTGTACCTTATGTGTCAGCATCTCTCACTGAACCAGAAGCTTGTTAGTTCAGCTAGGCCGGATGGCCAGTAAGCTCCAAGGATCTACCAGTGTCTACCCCCAGTGCTGATAATACAGACATATCCTATCATGCCCAGCTTTTATGTGGATGCTGGGGCTTTGAACTCTGCACCTCATAATTGTGCAAAAAGCATTCTTACACACCAAGCTTCCTTCTTAGCCCTTTGGATTCCTTTCAGAAGGAATTTACATTTGAGTTCATTAATCAACAAATTTTTATGTTTAAAAGTGGACCTGAAAGCAAATAGTTTTAGCTTTAAAAATGTACAACTTTGGTCATTGCTACTCAGTTTGCCCACTTCAGCATGATGTGTAGGTGAAATCCCTGACATTCATGGAACCCAGCTTACTCCTGTTTCTGGTTTGTAGCTCTCAGAATAACTGCAGATATGTGTGGAATCCAACCTCCTGAAATAAGGAAGAGTTGTCTAGGCTTAGCTCCCATCTCTCCATCCCAGAACTTCCTAACATCCTTTGGTCCAGCAGTCCAGGTAGTGCTTGAGATGTCAGAGCCCAGGTGGGCTGATTCTGGTAAAACTCAGCTTTAGTGCAGAATGAGATGTAGGTAGAGAAGACTCCATCTACCTTTGAATGTTACCCCACTGTGAATTTCAGGGAAGGAAGTGGTAGAGTAAGCAGTGTGAGGTGAGCTTGCTTTATGGAAACTGGCCTAATACAATACATTTTTTTAAAAATTCTGTGTTCCAGTGAAATTTTACCCATAAAAACAAACATTGGGCCAGATTTACCTGACTGACCTGTAAGCTTCAGTTTGCTGCCTATCAGTTCAATCTGCTCTAGCTATCTAGCAAACAAAAAATGGAAAAAATGTATATCTTAGCCTATTTTGACCCAACTGACTTTTAAGTTCCCACCATCATGATGAAAATAGATTTCAGCCTTACTTAGAGACAAAATTCAAACCACAGTACTGGGTTATACATCCAAAGACTAGAGAAAATGTATTCCCAAAGTTAAATAAAACAGGTAAGATTTAGGTAATTGAACTGCATCATGTCACTGGTTTTCTTCAATAAATATATGCTACTTTAAAAATGAAGAAGAAAAAGAGGGAGTTTAAATTGTATATGCATTATCTGAGCCCTTGGAATAGTAACTATGTCCTATGATGAGATAAAAGATGAATGGTGAGCTTGATTTAATCACCTCACAATGTAGCTAAGGATCAAAGCATCACATTTTACAAGCTTTGCACATACAAATGCAATAGAGCTGGGGGAATTATCAGTACAAAGTGTTGACAAGACATACTGTTGTTGAGATTGGTTCTAGTGTTTTGATTTCATTGGGAATCTGGTGTCCAAATGCTGAAGGTCCTTGTCCCCAATTGGTTTTTGATTGATCAATAAAGAGCCAACAGCCGATGGCTGGGTGGAGAGAGAGGTGGGACTTCTAGGTTCCTGCAGGCTAGGATGCAGAAGAGAGGAATAGAGAATCGCCCAGATATGATGGGAGATGATCAGGTTTAGAGCAGCAGGATAGAGAACCAATGAGCCACTGGCCACTCCCCCTATTGGGTCCCCCAGATTGCAGGCAGAGGATTAGAACTGGCTAGCCTTGAGCTGTGTGTGTGTGTGTGTGTGTATGTGTGTGTGTGTGTGTGTGTGTGTTTTGTTCGTGGACCCAAAGAGTTCCTGGGTGCGTGGCTGGAAGCACGCAACCCATCTGTAGCACAAAGCAGAGTAGCAAATTACCACTACATACTGTCTAGATAATGTCAGACACCAAGGCTGTAAGGGTTATTCTTAATATAGGATGTATGGGTCATCTCTGAGTGTAAAGCTTTTGATTGGTTTTTGTGCAGTTTCAACTGCAGAATTTTATATGTGTACAGTTATGCATCTTTGCAGTGGAGTTGTTTAGCACCAAGCTAAATGCTATGAAATACAAGATTCAAAAAACAAACCCAAACAGTAACCATGGTGGACATACGTGTAAGGTCATCTTTAGTTGTAAATGATGCTCACATCCCAATGCCACTTCAATTGGTCACAATCATGATAGGCTGAATTATAGTCTCCCCACAAAAAGATGGTTCTAGGTCCCAGCACCTCAGAATGTGACCTTCATTGGAAACAGCATCTTTGTGAATGTAATCAAACTAGATGAAGTTATTAGAAGTGACTACAGTTCAACAAGATTGTGATTTCTAACCAATGGACCATATATGGATACCAATGTGAGGGGACAGCTATGTGAAGATGGAGAAGAATCTGAATGGATGTCAGCCACCCCCCAGAGCCTTAACCCCAGTCTACTAATAGCTTGACTCTATATGTTCCTGCCTTCAGACTCTTAGAGAATGAAGCGATGTTGTTATAAACAGTCAGCTTTACAGTATGTTGCTATGGAAGCATGAGGAAATTAATATACTTTGGAAAGCTTAACTCGGACACCACCTGAGGATAGAGACTTGTGTTGTGGACGTTTGCCAACTGTGATTCGCGAGCACCATACTTTTAGAGTGTGTATTTAAACAGACAATCTCCAGGTAGTTTAGAACAATTCTTTTTGATCCTGAGGTAAATACCACCTTTTTAAAAAGGGGGCTGCAACATTCGGTCTGTCTTCAATTGTTAAATAGACTTGGCATTCCAGAACTTCTGATCCAGGCCCTAGGAATTCAGGCAGTTTTTGCTCCCTCTTTGGAAATTGGCTCTCTTGTCTGAGAAAGACTGTGCTGGAGGCAGAAGGAGAACAGGAGACCTTGAAGAACATAGCCCATCTGGTCCAGTCTGAGATTTTGGCTAGATATAGGCACTTCCTTGAGCCCATTTAGCTTTGTAAATGGAAAAAACAACATTGTTGAGCCCTGCCCCAATTACTGCTCCATGAAATGTTAGCAAATAACATATCAGTTTTCTTTTACACTCCAAGGTTAAGATGGCTTAATATATGACCAACAACATATGTATGGGTCTTGGAGAACAGAGGTAGACACAGGGGGCGGGCGGGCTAGGTTATAATGGGCTGACACAAATGAATGGTGGGAAAGGCAGTTGTCAAACCATTTCCTACATTTTTTCATAAGATTCTGGTCTAGGGATGGGGAGACATCTCAATGGTTAAACTCCTTGATGTAAAAGCAAGAGGCCCTAAGTACAGATTTCTAAAACCTCTGTAAAACATTGAGCATAGTAGCACATGCTTGTAATTCTAGTGCTGGTATGCAGACCTATCACAGGGGCTCATTAGCCAGACATTCTGTCTGAATCAACAAGTTCCAAGCTGAGTGAGAGACCCTGTCTCAAAAATATGAGCTAGAAAAGCAGACAGATGGACAGACAGCTAGGCAGACAGACAGACAGACAGACACACACACACACACAAAGATTCTTGCCCAGTTCAAAAATTCAAATTAAAGTTGGCATATTGTCCCAGCTACACAATCCACAGTCTTGTTTGGGGACTAAAGAATGTTCAAGATAGACAGCCCCTTACCCAGGCTAACCAAAAGAAAAGAAAAGAGATCCAAATTCATAATTATATTTTTAAAGACAAATGACAGGCATAACAACAGATATCACCCAAACCTACAATATTATTAAGGATGATCTTGCAAATTCCAATGATTTGGGGGAAATGGGAGAATTTATAGATACATGTGCCCTACCAAAGTTCAAAGAAGAACTCAGACAAAAGGCAGATTGATCATGCATGGTGTGACTAAAGCTATAATAAAGTGAAACAGAGGACGAGCCCAAGACCAGATCTCAAGAGAAAACCTAACATCAATGTGCCTCAACTAATTTTGTGACATAGAAAGAGAAAGAATGCTTCCACACTCATCTACAAAGTGAGTATTACTCCGACACCGAAACCTAGAAAAGGGGCAAGAAGAGAAAGCTATAACTGGAAAAGAAATCTTAAATTCATAATACCCAAAAGCTCACACTGTGATCAAGTTGACCATTCTAGGTATGCAAAGATGATTCAACATATTCTAATAAATAAACACAAGACTTGAAGATGAGATTCAATAACCATGACACAATACGTGGAGCAAAATTCCCATGATAATTCTAACCATTGTTGACAGTAATGGTTCCTTCCCCTATCTCACAGGACCACCATTGAGAAAAGTCATAATCCTGCTTAAAACCAAAGGCAAAGATTACAACTCAAAGCCTGTCTTTCAAGTCCCTATATGGTTTACTGTGTCTTTTATGTATTTTTTTTAATTCCATTTTTGAGTGTATTTATTTCTTATAGAGTGTGTGAGTGTCGTGGTGTCAAGTTTTGTGTGATTTATTCTTCAAAGCTCAGAATTTAACTTAGTCTCTAACATATAAAATTATTCAATGATATGAATCATAGACAAACATATATATGGCCTTATCAAAATCAGTCACATTTTGGTTGTATCAGAGTCACCATGCTTTCCAGTGCTCAAGTCTTACATTCTCTAGAGCTGACAGGAAGTGGTTGCTATTTGTTTCATACCTTGTAGGCTACCTTCATGAAGGTTAGCCAGCTCACCTTGGTAAAGCACTTGAAATAGAGGGATGCAAATGAGCCACCCAATAGCAGAACCACCAGGTATCCCTCAGAGACCTGCCAGTTAGGGAAAAGTCATGGCATTAATCTTCAAGTGCCAGACAGTCTGACAGCTATAGATTCTGGTCTGCCTGTCACACTGGAGTCACGGACTTTGGGGTCTCAGCTAACTGATGTCTGTGAAACTAACCCCATTGGCACCTGTTCAGATGCTTCACTACAAGGCACGTGTCACACCACATTTGGTGCTGAGATTGCATTTCACCTGTTTTCTTTATTTGCAACAGTCGCAGACCTTTTATAGCTCCGAGTGTGAGGTCATGAGAGTTCAAGGCTGGCACTGTCTGAGTCAGGCATTAGCCCTGGAATGTGGTGAGCAACGTCTGAGGAGCACTAGAGTTCCCTGGCATGAATCTCTTGTTTCTTTAGGCCCCATTCTTCTCAATCCTGTATTTCCAGCTCTATTGGGTTCACTGACTCAGTCACCCTTTCTATATCTGTCTCAGCTTCCGAATTTAACTACATTAGCATTTTTAACTTGGCCACTGTACTGGCTGGTTTTGTGCCAACTTGACACAAGCTGGAGTTATCACAGAGAAAGGAGTTTCAGTTGAGAAAAATGCCTCCATGATCATAAGGCATTTTCTCAATTTGTGATCAAGGGGGGAGGGCCCTTTGTGGGTGGTGCCATCTGTGAGCTGGTAGTTTTGGACTCTATAAGAAAGCAGGCTGAGCAAGCCAGGGGAAGCAAGCAAGCCAGTAAGAAACATCCCTCCATGGCCTCTGTATCAGCTCCTCCTTCCTGCCCTGCTTGAGTTCCAGTCCTGACTTCCATTAGTGATGAACAGCAACGAGGAAGTGTAAGCTGAATAAACCCTTTCCTCCCCAGCTTGCTTCTTGGTCATGATGTTTGTGCAGGGATAGAGACCCTGACTAAGACAGCCACTACCTATCAAGTCTGGACAGGAACCAAGAGCAATGGCAATCACCACGTTTGGAAAGGTTGTCTTGGACCACCCAAGCTAACAAACCTAAAGGAAGTATAACATGCCTTCTATTGGGCTTTTTGTTTGACAGTCACTGGCTTTTGAGGGGACACTAACCCTCTATTCTACACGGTAACTCTAACTAACTGTATGCTGATCTATTTATTTTAATATTACTAGTTAATAAAAAGTGTAAAGTACAAGTCTTTTAGCCCAATCCAAGTATTCAGCAAAAGAACACCAATAAACCCTGGTGAGTAAGGACTAATTTGTTTGCTATGATCTGTACAACAAAATATACTTACTGTACCACATGATCACTTCTGCTTTTAAGAAAACACTCAAAACAGACCTACCAGACAAGGAGATTGTGCTGAGAAATGTAAGATTAACTGTATCTGCCACTGCAGCAACAAAATGTTACCCACTAACCTTTAACTCACCTCAGATTTGTTCGTTTATTTGTTTCTTATTTACCTTGTGCTTTCGTGTTTTAAACTAAACTGGTTGAACTTGGGCAATGCTTACCTACAGCATTAGCCTCTCCTTTGGAACTAGGGATTACAGAGGCTCCTTTAAAAATATTAGGTATTGGCAATTCTATAAAAGCCATCACAAAGACAATAACTGCAGTGGTGATACTCAGTAGCCATTCTGGAAGATCTCTGCTGGTTGTAAAACTGGAGTTACTGACCATGAGCTGCTGTTTAGACAGGCGATGGAATCTGTTGGGGTGAATGTTTCCAATGTTAACCTTTCCCAAACAAAACGACTGTGATTTCGTATGAAACAATATTAAATGACTCTAAAATGAATGCTAGGCAGCGTTAGAAAGTAAAAATGATAGGGATGTCTGTATTTCTAAAAAAGCTTATAAAATAGTAGGTCTCACTATGGCTCTTCCCGAGTTCACAGTATTATTCATCCTCCGGACTCCCAGTTTACACTTCTCCCCCCCCCTTCACACTTCCACCCAGTGTCAGCTTCTTACATACCCACCCACTTCCCCACTTAAGTAAGGATTCTTCCTGCCTCCACTTCCTGAATGCTGAGATCACAGGCAGATGCCAACCCATGTAACTTTTAAATATTTCTTTTATTTTTGAGATTATAACAATATCATTTCCCTTTTCCCTTTCCCTCCTCTTGTTCCCATAGACCTCTACTTGATCTCTTTCAAATTAATGACCTCTTTTCCCATTAACTTTTGGTACATTTCCCCCCTAAAAACAAACATTCAGTGTTTTTTGCATGCACGTTTTTAGGGCTGATCATTTGGATAGCCAGTAGTTGGTTCTTCCCTGGGGGAGACTATGCATTATTCTGTCTGCTTTCTTGAGTTCTTTCTGTAGGACTGAGACCTACAGCTGACACTTTACTAGACTGTTGTAATTCTGAGCACCTGGTCTTTTACATGGCAGTTGGGGATCCCTCTGGCTGCTGGAGATCACATTTGTTGGCAAACACTGTGCTCACTGAGTTGTTTCTTCAGCCCAATGTGAATTATTCTGATTTTCTCTTTGCCTCCTCCCTTATGCTTGCTCCTCCCCTTCCTTTCTGCATTTCTCTCCTTACCATAACCTTGCACGATTATAATACAATGGGATTGTGCAAGGAAGTTACTTAAGTCAATTTAAAACCTAAAAATAAGTAAATAAAAAGAGGCAGAGTGGTTTTGACTCTTGCATCCTTGTGTTCTAAATCAAAGGCCTCTCTAAGAAAACTCCTTTCTTTCTTATTCTCCTGTTTTACAAATCCCAAATGTCTTTCTTTATCAAGAAGGATTGCTGTGTGTTTCTGTTCAGATTATTGCTTCTAAGGGTGTACACCTTTTACAGAACAAGCAGCTTGGAATAGGTAACAACATCAAAGAGCACATTTAGCTTCACTAAGGAAAACCAACAGTGGAGTGCACCATTTCCTTGGTAAAGAGGACTCACCATGATTCGCTTTGAATGCTTCTGTGTTATAGCCTAGTTTAATAGCTTGACTTTGTTTGAAAGGCAAGGATGCTCACATTCCTAATTCTTCCTTCCATATCACGAAATAGAAGTGCACTGGCAATTGAGCCTTCAGCACCATTTCACAGCCTTACTGTTCTCTTTGGCAAGATGATGTAAATGTCTACATGAGCATATGAGCACATGTCTAAAGAAACCGGAGATACAGGGGGTTCTGGATCAATTTTATTCTAATCAATTTATTTAACACATCTATCTTTACATATTTATATATATGCATATAAACATACATGATGTTTGAATACACATATATATTTATGCATGTCTGTGTAAGGAGGAAAATAGAGAGACAAAGTAATAAAAAATGGTAGCTAGGTGTGAGGGCACACATCTCTAACACCAGAACTCAGGAGGCAGAGGCAGGCAGATGTTTGTGAGTTTAGGGCCAGTCTGGTCTACAAAGCATGTCCTGGGATAGGTAAGGTTATATAGGGAGACCTGTCTCAATAATAAAACTGTTTCAAACTGAGATGAATATCTGTGGGACTCTGTGTGTGTGTGTGTGTGTGTGTGTGTGTGTGTGTACACATATACATTCATGTGTACTCACATAATTTAACTATGGTGTATAACCAAAATGAACTGATTATATCAACCTGACAAAAATTTTTTTTAAAGGAATATTCCATTTATTTTAATAAAGATAGTGGGTAACAAAACAAACCTAAGGCAACCACATTGCTTTCTTCTTTTGTTCAGATGTGAGCATCACAAAGAAGGCAGGATTAGGTGGCTCATCTGAATATATTACACAACACACGCTTGTCTTATCTTTGCAATACAAATGTGTTCAGGAATTAATGTCACCTCTTGTTCTTCTGACGCTGTCAAATTTCTCTCACTCCTTTTCTTTTTTTTTTTTTTTTTTTTTTTTTTATTTTGTATTCACTTATTTGATGGGGGGGACGAACTTAGTAGAAGGCATAATTTTAAACAGTAAAATAGTCTACAATGTTAGCTTTGGGGTGTCGTGTGTGTGTGTGTGTGTGTGTGTGTGTGGTATTGTTCAGAGGGCATAAGATATTAAACCATGCATCACATCATAAAAATGTGTACTTATGAATCAGCCTTAGGACATTTAAGCAAGAGATATGAGGAGGTTTTTTTTTTTTGTATCTCTGAAAAACAAACTTGTTGATAAGCATAACACAGGTAAATCTTTTATGAATTCTGATATTCTTTCTTTGGATCATAAATCAGATCCTGCACTTTATAAACAGATCATAGCCTGTTGAGGCGTTTGGTTCTGTGTCTTTCATATTATATGAGATAGAAAACAGGCAGATGATCTCCCTTCAAAAGTCCCTTCCTAGAGGAGCTGGTGACATATGCTGCAGGACCCTGAGCATCACTGACATAGGCTCAGATTCAGCAGAGGCGTTTGTTTGAGGTATAGTAATAGAAAGCACCTTAAATACAGAGTATAAAGACAGGCCTGACTGAGGCTGTGGATGTACTTGAAAGATTTGCTAAGATTCAGAAAGGAACTAATTCAATGGTTTTTTTGTTTTGTTTGTTTGTTTTGTTTTTGTTTTGTTTTCTTATGAATAAGAGATAGTCAACCACCCCTCTGCAGGAACCCTTCAAAGGACAGGACCTGGTAAAGGTAACCAGAGAACTGGTCAGCATAGAGAGAAATAAAGGAGTATGACAAGCAGTGTCTGTGGCATCAGAATCTGTGGTCAAAAGGGAGGATGGGATAGGGGGTTTCTGGGGGGGAGACCGAGAAAGGGGATAACATTTGAAATGAAAATAAATCAAATATCTAATAAAAAAATTCCCCATGGTCAAGATTCACAGATATAACTTAACCTGAGCTTCTCTCCTGTATAAAATTGTTATCAGTAGGATTCTGCCAAGCACCTAATAAAGATGGAGGTCCCTGTTTATTTCATTCTTTGAGCTGAATGTATTTCTGTGTATGAGGCTGTTCATATGCATTGTGCTCTTAAGCATGGGAAGGCCACAGGCCAACCTCAGGTATCATTCTTCAGATCATGCCCCGGAGATCTGCTTGTCTCTGCCTCCCCAGTGATAGGTGCCTTGCTGCACCTGTTTATTTTTTTAATGGTGACACCCAGAATGTATAAATGAGACTAAACTCTTCTAAAAGAAGATGAGCCATGGAGGACCTCAATGCTACTTAGGCAAGTCAATAAAATGAAAGCATGTGATCTTTTTCATCACTGGGACTGTGAGACACAGTGTGTAGCAATGACAATATTTATTTTGCACTTAAACAAATCTTCTGAATTAGATTCTAATTTTTACTGAGGAGTTTACAGTGCAGTGAGCGATTCAGCTATCCCATGATATCCCTCTAGGGTTACTGGCCACTCAGAAAACAAAAGTCAGTCCAAAGAACCATGCAGTAAAGTGGGAACCAGTGGAGGGAAGTGACATGTGAGGGGTTTTGGAAGACAACTGAATGGAAGCCAGATTCCACTGTGAGAATAAACAGGACAAACCCTGTCCTTCATATTCAAAGCAATATTAACTGTTGGAGAAATAAGTGTATGCTGTTACCTAGAGAAGTCCCTAAAAATGATGATGTGCTTAAGACATAGGGAGAGATAGAGTGAACAAGAACTTTAAGTGCTAAATAGCACACATGGACCAGCATATGGAAAATCACTTCTTAGTACAAGTGAATTTCTACCAAGGCAGGTGCCGCAGGTAATGATGATCCTGAGAAAGCTCATTCTGCATTTCCATTTCTTTTCATTATAAAGTCTGCCAATCTAAGGCCAGACAAAAATCCTCTAGGCTTAAGGCTTGTGCAGGAATACGAGAAAAGCTTGGTCTGAAGGAATAACCAAGACTAGGCTGTAAATCATTTTGAGTGCCAGTTTTAAAAGTTAGTGATTGTTTTAGTGGGGGAGCAACTTTAAGGATGCCAGCAAGACAGTGGAAGTTTAGGATGGTATTTATGAAGATGGCTAATGCTCTTTAGAAAGGACTTTCTTCGAGAGTTAGTTTGTGAATAGGTGGCAGATCAGGGAGTGTCTCTGAATGAGGTCAAGCTAAAAGATGCTGAGAGTCTGACCTGTAAGCTTAGATTGTTTTAAAATCTACTGGTCTAAACCCATCCTCCAAAGGCAGGGGAGAAAAATGGTATAGAACAAGGGGATGTGGACACGTTTAGAAGTAGTTCTTTGAGGCAATTCCAGTCTCTGTTTGTCAGGATACCGGCGGTCCAGTTCAATAGTGTCAGGATACCAAGCAGGAATCAGCAGAGGCGGGAAGATCCAGCAGAAACACCAGGTATCTGCTGAATCAGCACAAGTCAGTGTGAGTGACCCAAACAGTCAGTTTTCCAGAAGTTCTCAGCTGTGCCTCTCTCAAAGAAGCAACCATCAGTGAAGGCAGGAGACCAGTGTAACTCTGTAAGGCTAGCTCTGCAAGCTTGCCATAGTCGCTGTCCATTGAGTCCTAGCTACATTCTGCAGACATCACGTGTCCTCCCACAGATCTTGCCTCAGCAAGACAGCACATGAGTCTCCATCACCTGATGTATCCAGAAACCTTCCACTTCACTGACTCCTGGCACAGACAGTGGGAATGGAAGAGAAGAGATGTTGGTTTTCAGGGCCGATATGGCTTTGACCTTGGGAGGTTGACAAGAAAGGAAGTGTGAGAGTTCATTACAAATTTCTACCTGCCACTCTGTGTGAATACCAATAGAGAGAGGGTCCCAATCAATGAATAAGTATCAAAAACAATAGACACTGTATTGTTTAACATTTTCTCTTGTGACCAAATACCCGATAAGAATCAAAAGAAGAGAGAAAGGTTTATTCTGGCTCACAGTTTGAAGGATATAATCCATCCTGACAGGAAGGCATGGAGGGAGGAGCAGTGGGCAACTTGTAATAGTGTGTCTGCAGCCAGGAAGCAAAGTTAGTAGACAGGAAGATGGTCCTAGATATAAAACCTCAGGGCCCCACCTTCCAGTGAACCTTATTCCAAAGCAGTGCTACCAACTGGAAACAAGCATTTAGACACGTGAGCCAACGGGGAACATTCCATACCACGCCAACCCTGCATCAAATGATCACCGGGTGCTAGCCATGAGTAGATCATTTACAAGCTTGCATCAATCCTCACAACAACCTGGAAGGGGATGGATTGAGCCTAAGTTTTCCAGACAAAGAAATGAAAGATTAGTGAGCTTGGCTACTTTCCTTGAGGTCATGTAGGCAATAAATTGTAGGTAGAGGCTTAAATAGAGAGTTGCTGATTTTAACATAGTTTTGTATGTGAACTTCAAAGAGTTATTTTGATGCACAAACATGTGGCTGGTACTTGACTCATTCTAACTGCTCCCCATTCTTCTAACTCATCCGTCACTCAGCAACAGTTATCAAAAACATGTCACCCAGGAGTGAGTACCTTTACTCAACCCATCTCCCAGATAGGAAAATCAGGTTCCTGCTACACTATGGTATGTTGCCTGAGGTATATATTCATTAATGTGCTCCCCACTCTGGCCTGGAGGACTATTTGAAATACACTCTGTTTCTAACAGTGCTTATAGGCCGAACAACCCTAATGGGAAAATCTGAGATGAACAAAAATTTGAGATCACTGAAGACTTTGAACTTGAGGATTAGGAAGGTTCAGCTATCAAAGTCTGGAGAAGTATTTCAAAAATACAAAAGGAGAAAATCACGGACAGTTATGGCCCTAAGCATCTCAGATAAGGGGTGATCATATAGTCTATGATCAAAATATATGCCCAAAGACTTGTATGTTAACAGTTGCTTGAAATGCCACACTTACACTGAACATTGTACAAAGGTAATCTTCTGTTCCAGAAGTGGGCATCAGAGGGAAGGTTTTTAGCTTCGAGAAGCACATGGTAGGCAGTGGGTATCCACCTCTGAGGCTGTATGTGGGATTGCATCCAGGGGCGTCTCTCTCACACACAGTTCACTTCACAAGGGGGAGAGCTTAAGAAGCAGGTGACATCTGGCATCTCCCACAATCCCATGGTTTCCTTTTCACAGACCTCTCCCCCAAACTACACTTCACAGCAACCATCTCCCACCAAAGGAAGAAGAGATCGCTTTAAACACTCAACAAGCTGCAGGTAGCCATCAATACAAAGCCACAACTCTCACCCCAGAGAGGGTAATCAAATATGAGTGCCCACGGCCCAGGAACACCATTCCAGGTTTCCCCAACCCTATATTCAGCTGTGAAAGCAATTAAGTGAGATTTTATTAGTTTTAGAACAAAGAAGGTAATAGGTCAAGGTGTTTACCAAACTCTTTAGTGCAGATCACACAGGTTAGGTGGGTTACAGCAACAACAGGGAAAACCTGCTCCAAATAATAGATGCTTTTGTACTGGTAGCTGCTGGTGGTCACTAAGAACACATTTTAAAGTTTTATTAGTCTCATGAATGTTAGATAGGACATAGAGGTTGACAGTGAATAGCTTTCAAAGGTTTTACAAAGGTTCAAAGTAGCCCATGATAATTTATGTGTGTTATGCAACATTTTAATTCAACATAATCTCAACACAATCTCAAATTTAGTCATTTGAATCTTTAATACAGGTACAGCCTGCCTGCCTGTCATTTTTCTTTCGTTGCTTCCTTCCTCCCTTTGTTCCCTCCTTCCTTTCTTTCTTTGTTCATTCATTCCTTCCTCTTTTCCTGTCTTTCCCATCTTTGAACTCCAGTTATTGTAGGCTAAAATTGAGAAGAGCTTCCTGAGAAGGTGACCAAGTATGGTCCTCATTCTTGCATGGAGCACAGTAATTTCTACAGTTTACCAGATGTTACTCAGGTAACTTGATAACTATTGATTAAGTACACTTTCAAGATGTACAAAATCTTGATTATAAGCTGAAGTTCTCTGAATACTTTTTCAACTATGTGCCTTCCGGTTGCTATGAGGTTGCCAAGATGGGGTGGGATAGATGCCTAGCCACACAGGGTGAAGCCTCTAGGCGCCATTGCATAGCTCATGATTATTACTGATGGCAACAACCTCCACATAACCTGTTATGTCTGCTCCGTGTGATATTTTGAGGCTGTAAGTGAATCGTGGCTTGGAACTTCACAGAGGGAGAACTTCTAAAAGCTTTCTCTCATACCCTGGATGGAAAAATTCTTTCATCTCGTAAGTCTGTCTGAATTCACGTTCCTATGGCAACACATTCTGAGATGAAAGACTGCAACAAAAGAGTGAAAACATCTGGCCTCACATCTGGCCTCACATAACAAGGGGGCCAGTGTTTGTCACCGGCCAGTGTACGCGCATGTACACGCGCACACACACACACACACACACACACACACACACACACGCACACAAAGTAGCTATGACTATACATATGAGCATACGGATTCATCAACCTGTGCACCAAACTAGACACCTCTGTTGCTTTCTCTCTCTTCCTGAAGTTATATATTCCTGTCTGCACTGTTCGCCTTCACCACCACAAGCCCTCCATCCACCCACCCATTCAATGAGCTTCTTTCAAGTGGCTCTTTGAAGCTTGTTAAACCTGCCTTTTGTCCATCTTTTTAATTCTCCTCTCAAATAGCCTCCAGATCTAGAGGTCCCTGACCTTGCTCTTTCTGTTGACTCTGAAGTGATGCCTGCAGATAAGAGAGCTTCAGATAATGAGTTTTAGCTTAATGATTCTCACTTAATCACACAGCCAGTCCATCTCGTAGTTTCTGTAGGAACTCATCACCCAGATGACTAAAGTCCAGCACACATGAAGCTCAGGCCAGGGCTGACTCAGATGGGTATACCTGGCATGCTGTGCTCTTGAAAAGCCCCAGTCACATGATCAAGGGAGATGGTTCACTTTACAAGGTATTCTGAAAATCAAATGGTTCATGGCCTGGTCTCCTTCTAAAGGTTTCAGATCCTAATAGCATTATAATTACAGTTAAATTCCAGTATGCATCTTACAGGGGACATTTCCTCTATGTACATATCTGTCTATCCTTGTGCTGTGTTAAGATGTGAGGTGAAGGCCCTGACTGGATGCCAGTGCCCTGCTGTTACCTCATAAATGGAACTAACTTTCACCATTTATTAAAGAGAGACATGTGGCTTGGGAATTGTTGGCCTTTGTTTCTGGAGGTGACAGACTGGGCAAATTAAACTCTTGCTTCTTCTGAAAACAATTAGAGTCTCAGGAAAAGAAGCTTACCCAGAGACACAAAAAATAAAATTGATAGTGCTAAAAAGTATCCCCAGAAAAGGATACCTAGAAAAAGAAGAAATTTAAAGAAGAAACACTGTTCTTCAGGTTTTTCTTCCAGGGTTTGTGCAGAAATCAAACGGAATCAAGACATAGCACAAGCCTGCAATCCTGGTATCTAGAAGCTAGAGGCAGGAGAATGGCTGTAAGCCTGAAGCCAACTTGCCAAATAGATAGTTGTAAGTCAGCCAGGGCTACAGAGCTGAGATTTTGTCTTATAAACAAACAAACAAACAAACAAACATATAAGTGAAGTGAATTCAGAGGAGAGAGTTAGCCAATCACAGAACAGAGTTTGTCAATATGGAAGATCTTTTTTTTTTTCCATGGTCTTTTTTTTTTTTTTCATACTTTATTTACATTTCAAATGTTTCCCCCTTTCCAGATCTCCCCTTTGGAACCTCCCCATTTCCTCCCCCTCCCCCTGCCACTATGGGGATATTCTCCCACCCACCCACCCACCCACTCTCGTCTTCCCTCCTTGGCATTCTCCTCTACTGGGGGATCTAACACCCTCAGGCCCAAGAGCCTCTGCTCCCCCTGATGGCTAACAAGACCCTCCTCTGCCACATATGTGGCCAGCACCATGGGTCCCTCCATGTGTATTCTTTGGTTGGTGATACAGTCTCCAGGAGTATGGGAGTGGGGTCTGGCCAGTTGCCACTGTTGCTACCTCCCTGGGGATGCAAACTCCCTCAGCTCCTTCAGTCCCTTCTCCAAGTCCTCCATCTGGGACCTCACACTCAGCCCTACTGTTGCTGCAAAGTGACTCTTGGAAGATCTTTTAAGTGAATTTGTACTTGCTTTGTACGACTGGGTTGTCTGTTATGTGACTGGGAAGTTTGGGGCTGGATGTAACCATTAAGTTCTATTAATTGATTCACGATGCAGCCGTCATGGCCTCACCGAGGACTGCCCTAGGGACAGTTGTAGCTGACTAGTCTTTTGCAAACTTAGGATGATAGCTGAGACAGTGCTGGGAAAGAACCTCTCTCTGCCTGGGGTTCCTAAAGATAACTACGTAAAGACATGTCTGGGATATTTTGTTTCTGTGTGTCATTCTTTCTAATCACTGGGTATTGAAATTCGAGATTATCCCTGTGGTGTGTTGAAGTGTGTCTGAATTCATGTGTGAATGAACATGAGTGCTTTGGGGTAAGTTTCAGACTCTCTCTATATAAGAGCCATTTTGGCCGGGCAATGGTGGCGCACGCCTTTAATCCCAGCACTTGGGAAGCAGAGACAGGTGGATTTCTGAGTTCAAGGCCAGCCTGGTCTACAGAGTGAGTTCCAGGACAGCCAGGGCTACACAGAGAAACCCTGTCTGGAAAAACCAAAAAAAAAAAAAAAAGAGCCATTTTGTTTGCATCTGTGATTTCCCCTCCCTTAGAAAACAAAGCTATGTAAAATGCAGAAGATATGGAGAAACGATAAAAAGGAAAGCCGGGTTGCAGTCTGTCCACTCATGTGCTGCGTGGGCGCTAACGGGTAGAAATGTCAGCTCTGAGTTTTGCTGCTGGAAGAACACTTTCTCTACCAATTTTGGAAATTGAGACAGATTGAAAAAATCTTACTACAGGATTTACAAAATTGTCTAATCTTTTAAGGCAAGATTTTAATAGCCAAAATGCTTTATGTGGAGAAAAATAAATCTAAGTGATGTACGTTAAATTTTTGTCTGCTTATCACTATGGGTTTGTTTAGCAGAAACATTCTTTACATACAAATGATGCATATTAACTTTTATTAGAGCTGTGAAAGATCAAATGATGGAGAATATGTGAGATATATATATATGTATATATATATATATATATATATATATATCTTAAAGATGTTTTGCTTTGTAAATTTCCTTTTTAAAACAAAAATTTAGTTGCTTTTTTATTGCTGTGATAAAACACCCTGACCAAGACAACTTATAGAAGAAAGAATTTATTGGGCTTAAAGTACCAAGGGAATAAGAGGTTCTCATGGCACTTACAGGAAGCTGATGGGTCACATCAGGAAGCAGAGATGGAACAGGAAATGGGGTGAGATTCCCAGGGATGTATTCCCTTCAGCATGACTGCACCTCCCCATGACCTCCAAAGGGGAAGCACATATTCAATATATGAGCCTACAGGGACCTTTTTTTTTTTTTGCTGAAATCAATCACCACACCTGTGACTTAGAGGGTCTGTGTTTGTTTATTCTGCATGCCATAACAAAAAGGCCTATTTTATTAAGTCATACTAACAGGAGACAAACTAGTATCTTATGCTGAAATGGTGCTTCCAACTTTCGAACAAACTCTTATTCAGTGGTCAAAATATCTTTAATCTGCTTTTTTGCTAGACAAGCAACTTTTTGGGAATTGCCTCCACACAGACAAATTTTTATGTGATTTCTAGAACTTAATCTATTTGAAACTCACACAGCTTGTCCATGTTAAAATGGGCTAATTTAACTCTTGGCTTACTCATTAATGCATTTGATTATAGAGTTAGGGATCTTTATATCTAAATATGTTAGCAAGAACCAGGCTTCTCTTTTGTCATACCTCAGCCTTAATGGGAAATCTGGAAACGGACCCAATTAAAAGAATCCTCAAGGACCATTTTGTCGATATTTGAGAAAGAAACAAAACAAAACAGGGCTTGCTTGCATGGCTGCTGTAGCTGGATGCTAGCCAGGATCTAGGGGGAATCTGATTGGCCAGTCCTTGGATACACCAGTCCTGCCCTGGTCAGTTTGACTGTTTGACTCTACTGCTCTGAACACACAACCTGCTCTGTCATCTCCTTTCATTGAGGCAGGAATGGGTGGGGGATGGGAGGCAGGGGAGAAGGGCAAAAGTCTTGGCAGCTGCTGAATGAGCGAGGACTGGAGAGGAAAAATATGATCATTTATTTAATACAATAAATAAAACAGCAAGGCTCAGCATAAGAAGTCTATAAAGAGCTTGGAAAGAGGGTGCTTTTCAGAGAAAACGAATTTCAAGTGCAAAGGATTCTGGCCTGCATTCAATTTTTTTTTCTTTTTAAATCCTAAACACAGGTATTATAGGTGTGTCCCACCATGCTTGGCTTGCTTTTATATTCTGGCCTCAATTACGAGACATTTTAGATGATGTAACAGCTTGGAATTCTTCCTCTCCACATTCTCTGACTGCTGTTATTCAATTGTTTAACTAAATGGCCTGGATACAATTTGTGGTTTGTGTCTTCCTGTGACCTTTCCAGTGTCTGTGCTCTGTCTTGGAACACTTCTGGGCTTCTCTTGTTGATCCGTTTTGTTTTGTTTTTGTTTTTGGGTTTAATTGTTTTTGTGTTTTGTGTTTCGAGACCAGGTTTCTGTAGTGGTTTGAATATGCTTGGCCCTTGGAAGTGGCTCTTCCACAGGTTGGTCAGAAGTTGTGCTCAGATACAGCAAGCCACTAAGGCTTATGTCCTCAGCTAAGTGATTTGCTTGTTGGTCTGTGTCTTAGTTAGGGTTTTACTGCTGTGAACAGATACCGCAACCAAGGCAACTGTTCTAAGGACAGCATTTAATTGGAGCTGGCTTACAGGTTCAGTCTCTTCAGCCCACCAACCCAGATGCTTGAATCACTCTAGGATCATAGGCTAGGATCTTCAGTCCATCGTTACCTGTAGGTGGCAAATCCTTTTATTTGGGGGGTGGGGAGGTTAAGACATACTATTTAATTCTTGATCTTTTTGACAGCTGTTTTACAACTTACTGTGTTTCCCAGCACCGTATGTAGAAATGATTCTCATCTAATCTGACCCACACCTTAACGGGTTCTTTGGACAGATTCTTATTACTGTGACAAGGGGAGCACCTGCCTTTCTTATTACTGTGACAAGGGGAGCACCTGCCTTTCTTATTACTGTGATTTTTTTCTTCAATTTCTTATAGTTCTCTTCCTTTTATGTTTGTGGAGGTTTCTCTTGCCAAGTCCCTTCCTCAATGAGATGAAAAGTTTGTATATGTAGTACATTCCTTTGGCATTCACTTTCAAATTCCCAAGGCATCTAACTTCAAAAATGGCCAAATTGCCTTTTCTAGGATGTAGGAACACTGGAAGCTTTGCTTCCACACTGCCTTCCATCTTTTACCTTTTGTTATTCTTATCTAACATATGAATTAGACATCATATATATATGTATATATATATACACACACACATATATGTATGTATGTATTATGCATAGTATCTTATACCCTTGTACATTATACATTAAAAACATCCCTCTTGACTGCCAAAGCGTATGAACATTTACCCATAATCCCCTTTGTTTCTTATCCGTTTGGCATCCTGGAGTCACGGATCTTTCGTCCTGAAGGCTTTTTGATGAAGATGTCTGCCAAGAGAACTCATTTTTGTTTTCCTGACACATCTTTATCTTAGGCTATTTAAACAACTTAAGAGTTTCTTTCAGCACTTCTGTGACATTCCTGACAGTTTTTGAGTTTCTATTTTTGCTGCTGAAAACTTAGCTGTCTCCCTTCCTCCACCGACAGACAGTTGTACTTTCCCTGCCTGCCTGCGGCGGATGCTCTCTCCTTTTATTAAGTTTTGTGCCGAACCACAGTCAGATGTCTAGATGTGGGTTTCTTTGTCTTTATTGAGGTCTAGAATTTCTGTGATTTCTTAGTATGAGTTTCTGATGCTTAAATTCCCACAGCTTATAGGCTCTGCATACGTATATTATGGCTGCAATTTCCAGAGCAAATGCTTGTCTGGGTTTTCTGTTCTGCCTTAATCTCTCTCAAATTTGAACCTCTACAGTTGACATAATTCTTCCTGCTTACTTTTGGTCCCTAGCTATTCCAATCTGCTTTTAAGCCATTTCTCTGAGTTTCTTAGATATATTTTTACATTATAAACATACTATTTTAAAACTGTCTCTCTGTCTCTGTCTCTCTGTCTCTGTCTCTCTGTCTCTGTCTCTCTGTCTCTGTCTGTCTGTCTGTCTGTCTGTCTGTCTCTCTCTCTCTCTCTCTCTGTGTGTGTGTGTGTGTGTGTGTGTGTGATATGTATGTATCTGTGTGGTGTGTGAGCACATGCATGTATACCTTTGAGCTCATGAGTAGAGGCCAAAGGTCAATGTCTGAGCGTTCCTTTGTTCTTCACCTTAATTCTTGAGACAGCATCTCTCATTAAACTTGGAGCTCACCGGTTGACTAGGATGACTGACCAATGACCTTGAGCAGTCTCCCTAACCGTTGTCCCTCACAACCCCTAGCCACGAGTTAACAGAAATGTTTCAGGCTCAGCTTTTGGCCTGGATGCTGGTCATGTGAACTCAGATCCCCATGATTGTGTGACAAGCTCTTTACTGACTGAGCTATCTCCCAGGCCTTAATTTATGGAAGTCCTACATCTCCCTGAGTACCTCTTATATCCATTTTATGTTAACTCTTGTTAAAGCATTTCGATTCCTTCTTTACTTTGTAAACTATATTACAAACGTTTATTTTAAAATAGACACATATGTTCTCCAGTTGACATTTTAGCTGAATTCTTTGTCTATTGTGTGTTTTCTGAGTTGGCTGGCTTTAAATCCTTACTGGCTTCTTCTGTGTGTTCATTTTTAATTGTGATCTCATTTTTTATCCATAATCTTGTTCTGTTTGGTTTGTGAAAGAGGATCACAGTGTGGTCAGGCTAGCGTGAATTTCATAATCCTAGTGCCTCAGTTATCCAAATGATGGGATTGTTCCGCACTGCCCTATAAAGGTTATCTTAGGGATATCAAGGGAATTATTTACCAGAAGGGGAGAAAATGAAATATTGATACCATTACTCTCTAAACCTATTTTGGTGAGAGTTTTAAAACTATGAAACAATGTTGAGTTTTATGAAATACATTTTCTGTATCTATTGATACTTTGTTTTTTATGATGAACCTTCCTTGCATTCTGTGACAAGATGATTTGGTCATAGTGTCCAAACTTCTTAAGGCATGGTTGGGTTTACTTTGCTTCCATATAGCCAAGGATCCTGAACTTAAGTTTATTGGGAATATTTTTTCCTGTGATGTTATTTTTCTTACACTGCCTCTGTCTGACTCTGGTGTCAGAGTGAAGTGAGTTTCTGGAAATAAGTCTGGAAGTGTTTCCACTTCTAGGCTCACTGGAGAACTTAATTTTATTTCAGTAGCGTCAGTTGAGAATACAGCAGTTGGTTTTGGTTTTTGATTTTTTTCCTATACTATTCATGTTATGGTCATAGCTCAGAGAACTTGTCTGTCCAAAATTTAAACCAGAACCATCTCATCTTCTTTCCTCTTTGCATTTTATAAATGCAGCTTAAACTCACACTTTCAGAAAACAAAATTGATGACTGAATTTTGCTTTAATGGAAGATATTTGGGTACAGTTGAATCAGAAAGCCATTGGTCCTAGACTTTGCTTTGATGGGAAGTTTTTGAATACTGAATTAACCTAGTTAATTATCATTAGTCTGTTTGGAGTATCTGTGCTTTCATGGTTCAGTTCTAGAATATTATATATTCCTACTGACTCAAGTGGATAGTCTAGATTAGTGTGTGTGTGTGTGTGTGTGTGTGTGTGTGTGATTCCTGTGTTCCTTTTTATTTGTGTGACATCAATTGCAGTGCTCCTTCTGTTCTAATTATATTTACTTAAATGTTTTCTCTTTTTTTTTACTTGTTGATCTTGTTTACATTTTTCCAAAAGGCTTAACATTTTTATCAAATTTTAATTTCTTTTCTTTGTTTTCCTTTATACAGCTTCAATCTTCATTGCTTACTACTTTGTGAAAATGTAGACTTCATTTTTCTCTGGTTGCCTGAGGTTGTTTCCTTGAGATTTCTCTTTGTATTCATTGCTATAACTTTGTCATCTCCTGCATGGTTCTATTTTTATTATATCACACAAGTTTTGATGTTATGTTCCTATCCCTGTCTTGAATTATTTTCCAGTTTTATTTTAATTTCTTCTCTGACCTACCCGTTCAAAAGTGCACTGTCTAATATTTACACAGACATCCATTTTCCTTCAGTAATTAATTATTGTCAATCTCCTTGACAGTAAAGATACAGGATGATTTTAACACCCTTAAGTTTGCTAAAAGATTCCTTGTGGCCATTTTATACACACTTGAGAGTATTTCACATGCATGTAACAATGTGCAGCTGCAGTTTATGGAGAAGTGTATGTACACATACTCACATACATACATGCACACACTTCTTGTCTATAATAGTCATTCATTTTGATTGTGATATCTGCTGTGTACTAGTGATTTTTATTTTGATCTCAGAGTTCTATTGATTGTTGAGAGCTGAGGATTGCTGTCTCCTAGGCTCAGTTGCTACAGTTCCATTCTGCCCTCTCATCACTTGCCTCACACAACTAATGTTTAGACAGACATACAATTGTTCTTTATTCCTGAGAAGTGGTTATTTGGTCAGTCCATAATGACTTCTTTTGGTGACTTTTAACCTGTTTTGCTTTTAGGACTTATTACATAGTTCTGACTCTTTTCACCAGCACTGTAACCACTGAGAAATCTACTGCTGCTCCTAGTTGGATCCTCTTGGATTTAAAACATTTTTTTGAACCTATTTTTCTATGGCTGCTTTTGATCTTTGCTGTCTTTGACACTTGACAATTTGATGATAAATGCTTTCGGAGTCATGAAGCTCTACAGACCCTTCCCACTCAGATGATACATGTCACTATTATTTTTTATGAGCTTTTTGTTGCTCTCTTTGCTTCCTCTGAAGACTCCCATAACATGCACATATCGATGCTTTTTTTTTTTTTTTTTTTGGTTTTTCGAGACAGGGTTTCTCTGTATAGCCCTGGCTGTCCTGGAACTCACTCTGTAGACCAGGCTGGCCTCGAACTCAGAAATCCACCTGCCTCTGCCTCCCAAGTGCTGGGATTAAAGGTGCACGCCACCACTGCCCAGCCATATCTATGCTTTTAACTTGTTATGTCTATTCTTTCTAATCGCTTCACTTCTTTTATTGTTTATCATAATTTTATCTGATTAAGAACCTGCTGACTGATTTTTTTTTCTTCTTCTTGAGTTTCATGTTGGAAACTTTTAGAAAATTCTTTAGTTATTTTTCTTCCCATACAAAATCTTTGTTTGGTTCTTTCAAAAATACTTTCTATATGTTTGTAATTTTACACTTTGTCCATAGATACAGTTTTTCTGGCCCTAGGTCTGTCTCCACTCTGCTTTTTATAAATAGGCATTTCTCTGAGATAGTCCGTTTGAATTTTTTATCATGTATGTCACAGATCTTCATTTGTTTAGAGACAGTTAATGGATCTTTATTTCATGTGATTGAATGTGTCATATGCTCTACTTACTTTCCTTTTGTAACTTGGCTTTGGTGTTTGCGTGGTTTGAAATGTTTCCTCTTTTCCTCTCTTACAGGTTTTTTGTTTGTTTGGTTGGTTGGTTGGTTGGTTGTTTTTTGGTGGGATTTTTTTTTTTTGCTTATTTGGTTATTTTGTTTTCTTTCATTTCAGTTTGGGTTTGTTCTGTGGCACCAGCCACACACATTATTTAAAAATGAAAGGACAAATTTGTGGACTCAGTTATCTCCCTTTACCTTTCCCTGAGTTGCAGGGATTGAACCCAGGTTTGCTGCTCTTGTTCCTGTTTTGCTTATAGATATATGAAAGATAAATGATAGAATTCTACAAAGTTCAGATTTTCTTAACAGCTCATTTATCTGTTCCTGGGTTTCTGTTTTGTTCTATTGTTTGCTTGTGTTTGACTGAGCCTTACTCTGGAACCCTGCCCAGCCTGGAACTTGCTACCTAGACCAGAGTGGCCTTGGGCTCTCAACAATCCTCTTGGCATTGCTTACCAGTGCTGATTGCATGCATGGACCACCATGTCTGGCTTTCTACTCATCTTTTAGAGCCATGTTTAATTGTCTTTAGAGTTACTTCTTAGTAATTCAATCGTATTCGAAAAAGATCACCACTGAGGAGGTAGCTCTATGACATTTCTCTTCTAGACTTAGTAGCCTGCAGACATTTTCGAATATGCTAATGCATCTGGCATTAGTATTCATGCCTCATTAATCTGCAGATGTCCCTTCCAAATTGCTATTTTCTACTGCTGTCACCTTCACTCATATCATAGTTAGAGTTACATATCCATTACCTTCTTGAGATCCCTTAAACATTTAGTAAATATTTCAGACTGGGCGTGTCAAAGGAAGATCTGTTTTCTTTCTTAAATATCCTCATTCCCAGCACTTCCTGATATCTATAAATAGCTTTATTGTTACATCATTGCCCTATTTTTAAGGCTGCTCCTAGAGAGTAAGTTATTCTACCCCAACACATGCCCACGCTTTCCACATCAAAGACATATCTGTACATGAGACAAAACAGAAGGTCTGTCTACACTATCGCCTTAGGATGAATCCAATGTCCCATTAAATTTTTTCTATCTAGTCCCATTTTGGGATTCCTAAAACAACCTCTTTATTGACTCTCGTTTTCAGGGCCCAGATTGGAGTGATAAGGTCATAGAATGACTGACATCTTCAACAGCCATTGGAAGTTAAGGTCAGAAAATAACTGGCAACCTCAACATCACTTAAAGAAGAATATGTGGGAATTTTGTACTTCAGTACTTAGCTTTTCTGTTGCTCAAATAACTGCTATTTTAAGCCTTTGTTGTGTCTGTATTATTGCAATATAATGCCTGATTGCTGGAATACCATGTAGAGAAAAATACCTTATTCAGAAAAAAACAAACCAAATTTAAAAAGTCAAAAGTTAAAATTCTGTGAGTCATCAGAGGGATTTAATAGATTCAAAACTGCTGACAACTTCACAAAAGAGAAACAAAGGAATAAACTTGTATTTTAATTATTAGAATCAATAATACCTGTATAAGATCAAGATCTATAAATGTCACTGAATTATCCACTTCTGAATAACCAAAATAGCAATTTTATATAATGTGTTATACACTAAACCCATTACAAAAAGGGAAACCCAGATTCTCTTTAGTTTCTTGTTCTGACCATTTCCAACCATACTCTTTCCTCAGTGTTTGGTAACAGTGCCCTGAAGGAGATGTGAAGGCCTTTTTCCAAGTGCTGCCTGCTGGTGCTCTTTCTGAAGCATGACCTTGAGCTCTGTGATGTGACATTATGTGTATAAAATGCTTTCAAGAATTTTCCATTTGAAGTGCCTAGGAACCACTGCACAAAGACCACCCCTGTGCCAAAGCTCCCATTGTCTAGGATTCAGACAGGAATTCTCATCCTACCAAAGAAATATTACAGGCAAAATCTCTGTTCCCAAGTTTTAGTTTTAGTGATTGTTAAGCATCATGGCAAATAGAAGTGCCATTTATAGAAAGGACAGGTTGTGCTTTCCCAATAAGTAGATGGTAGAGTTCCAAAATCCATGGCTGGAATGTTTAGATCTACTAAAAGAAATATTCTTTTTTTTTTTTTTTTTTTTTTTTTAAATTTACTTTTTGAGACAAGGTCTCATGTAGTCCTGGCTGGCCTTAACTCTCCTTGTAGCTGAGAAAAGTCTTGAACTTTTTGTTTTCTCTGCCTTCATCTCTCAAGTGCTGGGAATTGCCAGGAGCATCCCCACCTGGAGAAGGTTGAAATGAGACACAGAGTAGGACTCTGGTGTGTCTTTAAAGGCTGATGGTCTCAGGACTGTCTAGCTCTCTAACTATAGAGAATGATGATGATAACTTCTAAAAAGTCCTAAAAGCTTTCTTGCCAATTGTGAGGGTTAAAAGCTGCTGGTTTAGGGGATTAACACCTGTAGCCTAACAGCAGAGGATTAAGTAATCTCTGCAGGAATTATGGGGGCTCTAACTTTCACTCTGCTAGTTGAAGTCTCAGGGAAAAAAAGGGACACTATGAAAAGTGATTTTAGCATTTATATTTCAAAGCTGTAAACATTTTCTATGAAAACTCTCTAAGAAAAAGGGAAAAAGCAGAATAATCATGATGATCCTAAGCAAGCCAAGAGAAGTTCTAAAAGGAGGGGTATAAAGAGAGTAATGCTAAGAAAAGCAGGAACAAGGAGAAAGAGAGAGAGAGAGAGAGAGAGAGAGAGAGAGAGAGAGAACTCTTTGTCCTCAGCACGATTACATCACACAATCACATAGTAAAAAGTTCATCACAAGTTTACACATAAATTCAAATCATAAGTCAACTAAGAAGTTCACAACAGTGAGTGTTTACATACATATCCATTAGGAGTAATTATCTGGCTAAACATTCATCACATGTCACAGCTCCACATGTTCATGGAGAGTTAAAAACATAACTAAGTTATTAGTGATATTTTGTATAGATAAACCCAGTCAATATTTTATCTTCTGTCCTAGCACCTATAATAAAATCATTAGTCATAAAAAAGACATTTGGTTAATGGTTTTACAACCTCTTGGAATGTGATCTGAGTAGTAGAATGTCTACTTACAATCTAAGAGGCAATTAACTGAGACTGGCAGAATTCTCATTGCAGTTTTGACTATCAGAAAGGACCCAATAACAGTCACACTATAAAATAACTTAATAAAAACTGATATAATTTTAGGAGTTCTTATTGGATCATCATTAAGAATGAAGAAGTCATCTATTTGTCTATATAGCATCACTACAAGACAGTACATTTTTGTCGTTCTGCAGAGATCTGCTCAAAAGGATGGACTAATACCTAGTGATTGTCGTATATGTTTAATAATAACAGGAAAAGCATATTGATGGCAGGAATCTTTCCTAAAATGATTTTCTTTTGGGCCTTGCCTACAGAAGCCTTGTTGTAGATTCTTTTAATCCAAGGCAAAGTCATCTCAGAAAGATCACCTGCCAGTTATTAGCTTGTCCTATGATGGCTCCTGATAGGAAATGACTGCAGGCTTGGTGGTGCTTGGTGCTTGGAATAAAACCCAGAGCTTCTATAAGCACTCTACCATCTGAGCCACAAGCCAGACACTGAGAACTGTCCCTTTTATGCCTTTAACAAGCACATATTTTCACACTGATATTCTACTTGCTGTTCCTGTACAAACACCAACTGTTCCTCTACAGAACTCACATGTACCAGAAGGAAAGAACTTACCAACTCCCTTGTTTTATTCCTTGAAAGGCATCACTGGAGTCAATGCTATGCCATTCAAACATCAGAAAATCCAAACATCAGTCACTCAGGTAGCAACCCTTCCCTGCCAAATTTTTACAGGTTAGCTGATTGACCCATGTCCTGTCACTTCCTTGAGCCCAGCACTGCTGATGCTCAGAAGAGCAAGTATGTCTGCCCCTGCCTGTGTCCTGCGGGAAGAGAAGGCCAGTCCAGCTTGGATGGCAGAACTTTTAGCCCCTAGCAATTGCCATGTCTCCTGTCTCTCTGACTTCATCCATATTTGCTCCTAATGGCTTCCATCAATGCATGTTTGAATGATACTCAAATACTCCCCAAGTATGAGAGGTCCACTGAGAAAGGTGTTTCACCATTGTCAGACAGAAGCCATTGGAGTGAGTTTTGACTGGGCTGTTGATAATGTTCCTTAGAGGCTCTGCTTCTCATGGATTGATGGCTTACTTTAAGCACCAGAGAAAACTACGCTGTAATCCACAAACTGTGTCTTCACTCAGTTTCTCATTAGAAGATATATTCCCCCTTTATGTCCAACAAATGATTGATGGTTTGGTGTCAAGAAATGAGGCAAATTAAATCCAGTCAGCTATCTAATATGCTCATACCTCTGATACTGCTGAGAAACAGGTATTCTGAAACAAGCCCTTCAATTAATTTAGTGGCCTCACTTGATCCAAATTCTAAGAAAACCCATCAAGCTGTCAGAGGCCCTTGACTGGAGAGACATCAGAGTAATGAGATTGAAATCAAGCAATTATATTTATGGAGTAGCAGACTTTATTTTATGAAAAGTGATAGGTTACATATTGGAAAATAAAATTGGTGTTCATGTGAGTATGTATTTCTCACAGACTTGGTTTGTTCTTTCTGTTTTGGGGCCAGTGAAGGCTCCACATTACTTTGGTCCACTGGCTCTGCTTGTACTCCTCATATGATGGACTGCAGGGTTCCTTTTTACTAATCAGGTTGCTGGCTTTTGATTGGTGCAAATTACTTTCCCTCCATTATGTTCTATGATTCTCCCGTCTCCTTCTATGACAGAGTTCATCCAAAGTATGATGACTTCCATAGATTTAGTTTCTGTATCAAGTAGCTTTGTTGTATGTTTGGTTGTTTGGTTTTCATTTTGCTTTCCCCTATTTTGAGACACTCTCAGTCTGTAGCCAAGTTCACCGAAAGTTGCTGTGTAGTACATCTGGGCCTTAAAGTATCTGCGATCCTCATTTCTAGCCATCTTTCACCCCACGCCCACCCACCCTACCTCTTTGAGTCATGGAAAAAGCGACTGTCAATCTAGATGTCTCATTCAGGATTGAGCAATCTACAGTCTCTTATTCTATGCATTAAGCAGTTGTGGATGTCTGTGCCAACCACCAACTACTACTAAAGGAACTCTCTGAGGAAGGCTGAGATGTGCATGGGTCTATAGGTATAATATTAAGTCATTGGGAGTTAGATTTTTAATACTATGTCCATTTAGTAGAATAAATTGTAGAAGGTTCTTCCCCAGGAACTATGGCCTGTCTAGACACCTTATTCAACAATAACTCAGTAGTAACAGTCTCATTCCCCCAGTAGACAGTTTGTGATTCTATGTGACATGGGGAGGACTTGTATAGATGCAGCTAACTGCAGTATAGCTCTTTAGTGGGGAAGGACAGATCACTACTCACCAATACAATGGCTGTGAATAAATACCATGTGAATAAATACCATGTGAATGAATGGAAACCCGAGAGAGAGAGAGAGAGAGAGAGAGAGAGAGAGAGAGAGAGAGAGAAGTGAAGCACACAAAATGGGTGAAGAATTGAGCTCTTTGACACTTGTTTTGGAAATGTGTATGTGTGTATAACTGTGAGTATGTTTGCGAGTGCATGTGTGTGTGCATGCATGCATGTGTGTGTGCTTATATGTGCGTGTCTGCACACATGTGGAGTTACAGGGGTACATATGTGCATGTGTTTGTAGAGAACAGAAGTCCACCTTGGATGTGATCCTTTAGGAAAGGTTCACATTTCTTTTTGAGAACAAGGTCTTTTACTGACTTACGACTCATCAATTAGTCTGGCCAGTGATACACAGGTGTCTGCCTGTCTCTGGTAACCCTGCACTGGGATTATAAGCACAGGACACCATGAATGGCCTTTTAAGAAATGATTTTAATTTATTTGTTCCTTTATTTGTTTCAGTTAATTTATTCTTGGTAATTTCATACTTGTACATAATGTAATTATGGTTCCATGCGACACACATTTTCACATGTTCTTCCCATAGATCAAGTCTTCCTTCTTCCCACCAGTTTTCATTCCCACGGTCAGATCCTTTTGCTTTGTTTGTTTGTTTTGTTTTTGTTTTTGTTTTTGTTGCCTTGTTCTTTTTGACCCACTGAGTTTAACAGAAATGTACAGATGGGTATGGTTGTGAGGCTATCTACTGAAGCTTGTCTGATTCATCTGTGACTATCCCATTGAAGACAATGTCACCCCTTTCTTCTCCAGCAGTCATCAACTGAAGTAACTCTCCTGGGAGGAGAAGGGACCTGTGAGTTCCTCCATCATTCATGACTGACAGTTGATGGGCACAGTCATTGGACAGGTAATCTCAGCCACTGTGAGTTCATGAGTGCAACATCCTTCTCACACCTGGAAGACAATGGTTCACAGCCCTCCTCCACATCTTGTGGATCTTGCATTCATTTTACCCCATTTACTGTCGTCCTTGCTAATCCTTAAAACAGGTAAGATGGATTTTTTTGGAGGGTGTTGTGCTCAGAAATCACTTGTTTACATCACTTTGACCAGGCATGAGTTTCTGCACTAACCACCTGAGCAGGTTAGTTCTGTCATCATGACACAAACTAGAATCATCTGGAAAGAGGGAACCTCGACTGAGGAACTGACTCCATCAGGTTATTCTGTTGGCATGTGTATGAGGAGTTTTCTTACTAATTGCTGTGGGAGGGCCCAAGCCACTGTGGCCAGTACCACTCTTTTGGCTGAAGATCCTGGGTTGTATAAGAAGGTTGAACAAGCCATGGGATACAAGTCAGGAAGCAACATTTCTCCATAGCCCCTTGTTTCTCTGATGAGAGACACATTGATCTATAGATATAATAGTAAGTCATTAATCAGTTCAATACTATGTCCATTCAGCATAAATACAGTGGTAGGCTCTCCCTAGAGCCTATGCCTGGTCTAGACACAGTTTCTATGGGTTTCTGTGTTGTTTCTCATAAATATTTTTATTAGATCTATGCCTAGATATTTTATTTTTCTCTTTTAAATATGCTTTTGGGAGTGAGCTTTGTGAATTGCCTATTATTTGCTTACAGGCAAATAACTCTATTGTGTATTAACTCATAAAATTCAAATAAATTGGGCTGTGTAGATACTTGGTGAGTTCTAGGTCATTGAAAGAACACACCTTTAAAAAAAGATTGCTGCTATCTGGGGAATCACAATTTTCTTAGTTATTCTTCTTACTGCTGTACAGACACCATGGCCAAGACAACATATAAAGGAACAAGTTTATTGGAACTTGCTCACAATTTCAGAGGATGAGTCTATGACTATCATGGCAGGAACATGGTAACAGGCAGGCAAACATGATGCCAGAGCAATAATTGAGGTCTTACATCCTAATCCATAAAATAAGACAGAGAGAGCCAACTGGAAATGGCATGGGCTTTTGAACCCGTAAAGCCAACTCAAATAATGCACTTTTAACAAGGCCACATCCCTTAGCCCTTCCTAAACATTTCTCATCCAAACCACCACAATAATCAAGGTTGTCCTTGATCTCTATATGTACACTTATACATATGCACCGCACACATAGTGTACCTGCACACACATGAACACACCCATAAATACAAAATTTATGATCAATAGATTTAATGATTGATCTAGCAGTAACAACACATGAACAGTCATCCCATTTCTCCCTTTGTACACTTTTTGTGTTTTCTTTGTTATTTTTCTCACCATTTTCCATGGTTTTTACATTGTTGTAAGAATGGCCATTGTCAAGAAAAGTCAGATGCTATGTTGATTTTCCTTTAAATTTTATTTTTTCTTCAAGTAGTTTGAGAATTTAAAAATTTGTACTGACTATGCCTCCCAGTAATTTGAGATGTTTCTTTGCCTGTTGTTTTCTTTTATTATTTTATGTGTATGGATGGTTTGCCTGCATGTGTGTCTGTGTAGTACATGAGTGCTTTGTGTCTGCAGAAGCCAGAAGAGAGCATCTGATGCCCTGGTACTGGAGTTACAGATGGTTGTGAGCCACTATGTGGGTGATGGGAATTGAACCTAGAATCTTTGCAAGAACAACCAGTGCTCATAGCCACTGAGACATCTCTCCAGTTGCTTTCTTCTTTTTACATGTTGTCACTTTTCCTCCTCATTGTTTCCAAAGCTCTTGCTCTTTGCATACTTGGAGCCCTAAATTACCACATCAGACTCTCTCCAGCAGAGCTCCAGCCTTTGTAACCTGACTGCTATGTGACAGGGATGGAGTCAACTGACAGGCTTAGTCACAAGGCACTTGAGTGTGCAGGCTTATATCAAATTGCAAAGTGAGGTGTGTGCATGCATGGGGGGGGGGCTTCCCTCTTTTGGCAGCCAAGATCTAAGTTCTGAATCTCTTCCTCTCTCCCCTCTCTCTCTCCCTCCTTCCCTCCCTCTCTCCTACCTCTCCCTCCCTTCTTCTCCTCTCAAATTGCCAAGGAGTCTGCCCATGAATGAAGATGGTCAAGAGGATGGGCTGTTGACTAAGTCAGTGTATTCTGGGAAAGATCAGTCCTGTCATCTTGCTGTTGCTCTTGCTCCTGCCCTTTCCTGGGAGGCCACAGCTTTGCCAGGATTTTTTCAGCAAATCAAGCATGTCTCTTCTGCTGGCACCTCCTTGAATAGCTCTGCTGTAGTGTCTCTGACCACAGTACCTATCACTTCTCAAATTCCTTTTTGAACTTCTAGCTTTGTCCAGCATCAGTCACTTCCATGTGAGTACCACTCCAGCATCTGTGCCCCCTTCCCTACTATCAGCTTCATAAATTTTTACTGATTTATTAATGGGTTCAGAAGATGGCAGGGGCATGAGGTCTGGGTTTGCAGTCTTCCTTCTTGAACGTAGCCTGTTCTGAAACACTTGTACTCACAAGTTTGGAGAGCTAATCAGTCTTACTAGCATGCAAGGTGAATCTCTGAATTCCTCCACCCAAGCTTTGCTTTGATGCCCCCAGGCAGCCTCCTTGCTGATGACCTTCTGTCCCACCTTGATGTCTTATGGTGAGAACTGAATCTCTTAGCAGAAACAGACACATCAGACGCCATTGCTACCCATGTGTCCGTGGTTGAATCTCCCACCAATTGCTGTGCTTTATTGTCAAGAGAAATCCGTCCTTGTACTCAGTGGTCAGTCGGTGCCTAATAGAGTCAGCTCTGGAAAGAAGCTTCAAAGAATCCATAAGACCTGTGATCCTCAATACAGGGCTCTCTGTCCAGAGCGTAGCAAAAAGAAAAGAAAGAGTGGTGTTGTGGACCTGGAGCAGGTCAACCTGGAGAAGGGGTCTGGACTATGCCACCTGTTCATGCAGCTACTGCATGAAGTTGGGTAAAGAAAGAACATCGGGCTTGTTCATGTCAAGCATGGTCTATACAAAGCATGAGCTTAAGCGCTTGTGTCATGCTCAAATAGCCTTTGGCAGCTGGCTTTTCCTCACTGCACTAGTCCCACCAAACTCAAATTGAGACTTTCCTGCTGTCAGACCCTGCTGGAAATGTAATATCTTTCCTATATTCATTATCTTAATCCCTACAAACCCTTAAGGAGAAATGCTAATTTTATATCCAGTATGAAGAAAAAGAGTCCAAAAGAAAGAAAATATCCCCTAAACTCACAAACTGGCAGAGGAAGATTAAACACCTGACAAGAAAAGATGGGAACAGAGTGAGCATCCCAACATGGCGCCCATCCTCAGCTCATACCTCCTCAGTCTTTGCTGTAGCCACTCAAACCACTCTATCAGAGTCATAAGAAACAGAAAGGTGACTTTGCCAATGAAACACATATTCCACGTTAACACAATATCCACATGCAGCTGCTCACAAAGGCTGGAAAATTCAGGACTCAGTCAAAAGAGACAAATCATGAAATGAACATGTGACATGTGATCAACAGCAGCCAGAGTGAAGTCCATGAACATGCCTTAACAGATTCCAGCACCCTCTGAGAGCTCAACATTCCCTAGATCCCTTCCCAGGTCTATGGGATGGAAGCCTGTGACGGGGCAGACATTGGAGCGTCACAAGCTTCCTGCTTTTCTCATCCAGATGCAGCAGACTCTCAGATAACTGTTTGATTATATTGACCTCTGACTTAGGAAGCAGATTTGATTTCATCCACTTTACAGAGGAGTACAGGGAGATATGAAGAGACACATTAAGTAAAGTCAAGGCTGTTCTGAGAACTACCTAGAATTCTATGGTGTGTGCCCAGGTCTATGGAATTCTCATTTTTGCACCCAGCATCCTCTCAGTGTTCTAAGTTGTTTATCTGTTTAGTCCTGAAAATGGAAAGGGTGTATCAAGGAACTAAAGAGAAAAATCACATCCCTGGGGCTGGCTGGAAGGGAATATTCAAGGCCATCCCTGTCTGAATACTATCTAGAGAGGGAATATAGGCTCACCATCTCCTAGGATCTGTACCAGAGTCATTACTACTAAAAGGCCCCCCTCCTCTCTGACTCCCTCTCTCGTTATTTTATTGTCTTTAGAAATCTAAGATTTTGGCTTAACTAGATGCTAATATTAATAATATTTTTAAATGTGTTTTAAGATTTCCTCCACTCTGTATCTGATTCTTTCAGATGCCAAAATAGGATGGCCCACTTGAATGCCCGTGTTGCTGAATTGCAGATAATTTTTGTAAAGAACAGGACATTTTTCACTTTGCCCTACTTTTAAAGCAGCAAACCCAGTAAAATAAATAAAATTTTGAGAGAAAATGAACCAACTTCCCAGAAGCATTAAGAGGATTGAAGTGGACAGAGTCCATATATTCTTATAGAGCCAGGAGGAGGCAGGCAGTAATGGACCCAGTTATTATAATCAAGGGGTAGCTGAGGTCTGTGGCAGGAGGCACCATGCTTTTCTTACTGGCTCCTTCAGTATCTGTACCTTAAAGTCACAGGGACGCTGGCAGTGAAGGTGTACTAAACGTGTATCATTATAGGCAGCATGCTCTGAGCTTGGTGTGTGTTTCGCAATCTCAAAAAGAAAATAGCATCATCTCATGTGTTAGTTAAGGAAACTGAAGCTACAGACATTGGCAATTTATCCAAGGACACATTCTTCTTAAAGGTTGACCTATTTCCTTCTGGTCTGACTTTAGAACCCAGTGAAAGAATAGCCAGCATACGTTGTATCCTTGGGACTGAGTGGTAACACTTCAAATAGTCCTGGAGACTCTGGGGTCCTCTCAAGCCAGGGCTTCTCAACATTATTCTTTGTGTGAATCTGCTTGTTCGGCTGTGGTCCCAAGACCCACATTTCAACAGGCACAGCAGCAGTTGCTGCTTCTGATGATCTGGGAAGATCTGGAGTGTTTTGAGAGAAACTGAGCCTTTCTTGCTCTTAACAAGCTTAACTCAGGATTTCAGGGTCGGAGGAAAGTCTATACCCAAACTCAGTGGCTTCTTGGTTCTTGAATCGGGACTTCAAAGAATAAAATTCAAGAACCACAGAGGATGAATTTTAACCATTGATGGGTCACAAGTGGGGGCTTCAAGAAGTGGTGGAGGTTAGGCAGAGCTCCCAGAGAGCAGGATTGGGTTTCCAGGGGTGTGGTACCATCACAGTGTTTCTTTGGGGGCCTTTTAAGGGCTGATGGCAGAAATTGATGAGTCATGGAAGAGGGAATGAACTGGTCATAAGAGTTCTCAACGTGAGGTATCCTGGTGCCTCCTCTCAGTCTTTGTCAAGTCCTTACATCTAGCTTTGAGGCAAGGGTACAAGATAACCATGGATCAAGAACCAGGACTCTCTTCTGTTCTCCTAACCTTTACCCAAGACATTTTCAGAACTGCTACCACCTGCTCCACCTGCCCAGTTTCCGCTTCCTGTTCTGATGCTCCTGCTGAGGACCCAAGCTTTGCAAGATTTTTCTACACCATTAATGAAGTCTCTGATGTCCAGCTGCAGTCCAGCCTGTCATAGTTGCACCTCCTTGCTTAGTTGGGCTGGTGCTGCTGTCTTTGCCCTTCAGAGGTCACTGGCTTCATTAATGAGCTAGGTATGAGTTTGTGATTTCATCAATTTGCCCACAGTGGATAGAGTTACACAAATGAATCTCTTTGTCCCTGGTTTCTTTTATGCTCAATGACAGGCTAAATCAGTAACTTATACTGGAACTTATAGATTACACATTTATTTGTTTAGTTAACTGACTGCCTTAATAAAACTCTACAGGAAGCCAAAGGGGGTTTCATGGTCTGTCTCCAGGATGCTGAAAATCTGTCCAAAAGTAGCAATTGCACAAATGTCCCTGGTTACTTTGAGAAGCCAGAGTAGAAAAAAGGTTGGTTCTCTTGACACTGAATTCGAAAGAGCCATCAGTGTCCTCTACAAAGGCTCTGTGGATCATTCAGACTTTCTCTGTGGACATACATAGAAGAACTGGCTGTAATGAATTCAGTAAGCGACACAAGCTGGGGAGAGTTGCAGCACCCCTGATGACCTTCTTCACCCTTGTGGCATTGAATAAAGTCAGCACTGCCTCCCTGCCTGTCTTGGCAGCTGCTGCAGAGAATTCACTCTGGTAATCCCTGATTATTTCATGCTGATAAGGAAGGGAAAGAGAAACTATGTGCATGTCACCTGATCCATCCATGGTCTATCTCTCCAGACCCCCACCCCCAAAAAAAATGAATGAAGTAGATGCCACTGTTTTCAACACACCAGAGTGGGAGGGGGAGGGGCAAACAGGAGGGGGAAGCATGTCTCCGGGGAGGACAGTGGACATGGAGCACTTTAGACTGTTCTGAGAGGTTTACAAAATAACAGCAAGCTGAGCTGAGTCTATAAAGTGCTTACTGCCCAAGGACCAAGACTTAATGCTTGTACAGAACCCATACAAAAAGCCCAGGAGCTGTAATTCTAGAGCTGAGGAGCCAGAAACAGGAGGCTCCATGACACAAGGCCAGCCAGCCTAGCTAACAGGTGAGCCCATGTGCCAGTGGAGAGAAACAAAAAATGGGGGGGGGGGGGGGGGTGGTACCCAAGAAGGAAGACAGATGGAAGACAGAAGGAAGGTCAGAAGTGTGCTCTGTCTCTACATGCAGGGACACACATCTATACCTGTGTCTGCAAAAACAGAACACTGGTGCTATCTTTAGCATTTGCAAGTACAATACCAGTGAAACAAACCGCTGTATAGGTAAAGTTGTACTGTCTGTGGGTGTTTGTTAAGTCACAATGTATACTATTAGTATATTCAAGAGGCGGCTTGGATAATAAGATCAAGGGAGTGATTCCATTTTCATCTTCCTCTGTCTGTGTTTATTTGTCTCTGTGTCTAGAAGCAGGAAGATAAATGGCCCATCAGGGTCTGTCCCTGGCCATACCAATTAAGAGTCTCTGTTGGCAAGCATGCAGACCAATTGTAGTTCTATCAAGCAGTGGTTGCTTAAGAAAAGACTGCCAAAAAATAGAAGAACCCATTTTGACTTTAACTAAGGGGAGAGTGAACATCAGAAGAGATAAAATGGCAAGAATTTGAGTATATATAATGATGCACAAAATGGAAGAATTATGTGATGGGCAAGTCTAGAGACCTGGCCACTAAACAGTTGTGACATCACATCTGCAGTTGCTGGACAAGGAGATGGCCCCCAGGAATATCTGAGGAAGATCCAGGTGGCTAGCTTAAGGTTTGGAAAATAGTTCAGAGAATCTAGTAGCAGCAGTGTGACAATCAGTTAGAAGCCCCCCAGTATCTCCACAGCCAGTAACAAACAAGAAGTCACCTTTGCTCATCTATGTATCTTTCTCATAGGCATCCTTTCTGCCTTAGGTGGTCTCTATCTTATTTGTGGATTAAAAGCATATTCCAAATATTTTTTTTCTAAAAGGGAGAATGGGATATCAGGGTTGTGAATCCAACAGAAAGCAATGACGAACCTTCTGGATCTCATTCATTGCATTGTCTTTAGACTCAAAAGCACCAGCACTGGAAGTCACAGAGCAAGCTGTGAATTGCCAGTCTCCCGAGGCTTTGCCATAGATAATACCTCTTATTTGTGGATCTTCATGGCATTCCCTCCTGCCTTTGATGTTTTCCATGGAATTGGAGGCAACCTTTGTCAGTGTTAGTTAAGCTGGTTGGAACCACTGACTCTTCACTAGGACCCAGCAAATGTCTGATGGATGAATTCCTTTGTGTCAAACACTGCCCTCAGATCATTCAGAGCATGCCTGCTGTCCTAATCTTATTTCTTTTGCTGTGGAAAAATACTCTGACCAAAAAAATGTGGGGGGGGGCAACTTAGAGAAGAAACTATTTTAGCTCCGAATTTCCAAGTTGCAATCTCTCACAGTGAGGAAGACACAGTGGTATGAGTTGAGACAGCTGGTGACATCACATCCACAGTCAAGAACAGAGGATGAACACATGTGTGCTATCAGCTAGCTTTCTCTACTCTTATACTCTCTGACTTCAAAACCAGGGAACAGTGCCATCCACTCTCAGGCTGGGTCTTCCCACATCAAAGGCAACCAAAGCTACCTCTCACTGACATACCAACAGGTCAACCTTACCTGGACAGCTCTTCACTGAAATGCTCTTCACATCTGCTTCTAAGTTGTATCAAGTTGACAATGAAAACTGAACACCACACCCACCCTCCTTTCTTCTGAATGTGTGTCTGTAGTTATGAAGATGGAATGAGCACATATAGACCACCAATTATCTCATCAGCCATTACCTCTTCTTATGCTTTACACTGCCCTCTTCCTCTCTCCACAAGCACCCCTAACCCAGTCTTCAGGGAGATAGACTGAGGCTGACATTCCCTCCTCTATGCATGCCTTTCTAGTTGGTAAATCTTGACATTTGCAAAAGTCTCAATTCAGAGACTTGCCATACAGGCCTGGTTCAGCTGTGGGCATTCAATAAGAATTCTTTGAAGTTCTCAGAAGTCACTTTAATAGACAGATAGATGGACAGGCAGGTCGGTGAATATACTGACTGATGGACAAAAGACAAGCATGTAGAAGGATAAGTCAACATAGAGATACAGACATGCTAGGCATTCCTCACTTGGTTCTCTCTTATTACAATTTTTTTATTTGTTTTTGAGACAGAGTCTCTTATAACCCAATGGCCTTCCACTCCCTATATAGCTAAAGGTGATTCAGAAGTCCCTATTTTTCTACTTCCATCTCCCAAGTTCTAGGGTTACTGGCATGGGGACCACACCCAGACATTACAATCATTCTGTCTTTGAAAAATGGAGCAGATATTTCCCTATTGACTTCAAAATGGACATTTACAGCTGAGGAATCTGGTAGAGTTGGATTGTCTGTTTCTTTTGTAGGTATGCCTGCCTCTCTTTTGTCCAATAAGCTTTTGTATAGGATCACCCTTACAAATCACAGATTTTCCGGTTCATTCTGATTTCTGATCTTTTTTCTTTAGAGTTATTTTTTCCTACTATCCGTTCAGTTGTTTCCTCTACTTTTTCTTTCTTCCTTTGAAACCTGCATGTTAGACCTCTGGACCACCCAATGGTCTTTACTTCTCTGTAATCATTAGCCATTTTTCTGTTGCTCAGTGCTATTGTTTTAATTTGCTAGCAATTTTTATTTAATTATGGTAATTATTCTACTTTGTAATTAGTTAATTAATTAACTTAGTTTGTCGATGCTGGGGATCAAATCCATAGCCATATTGCTGGACAAATGTTGTCCCATGAGCTCTTATCTCAGCCTCTCACTCCAATCTCAATAGTCATGGTAGTCTCAAAAAGTAACCCACTTGCTCTTCAATTAACCTGTTTAGCTGCAAACCTGCCTGCTACAGAATGAGGTGATCTCCCTGCTACTGAACTTGAAATGCTTAGATGATTTGAAAGAAACTGGTCAATCTCCTTTCCTGTACTTGCAGTTGTATTTTTGACCTGCAGATTCTCAATGCTACTCTTCAGTACATGCTTAGTGATGTTTCCATCAGTGCCGTGGTCTAAAGAACGCCTTCTGGACTAATCTAAGGGACAATGGAGAGCTACAAGGTCTCTTCCCTCAGAGATATGGAGTGAGGAAACAAAATAGTCTCTAATGATAGTAAAAGTTTTATGAATTTTGTGTTAGTGTTCTCAAAATCCATTCTCAGATTGGACTACTTGAGGCTTTAGAGAAGTGTTTTGAGCTTGTTCATGGACTCTAGTTACTAATTTTTGTCAGCTATGTGACTTGCAAATCTTTTCTTCCAGTCTATAGGCTATCTTTTTCATAATATTAGGTGTCTTTTCGCAGAGAGAAACTGTTTGATCTTATTAAAAAACAGCATACTGATTTTCTTATGGATCATAATTACAATATGATCACTAGAAATTTAATCAAACTCTGGGTCCCACTAATTTTCTCCTATAACTTCTTCTAAAAGTTGTATGCTTTGTTTAAAATCATTATTATCCAGGGTTATTGGTTTTATTTTCATTATATTGTATTTTCATTGGTTTTGGTTCCCATTGCTGAGAATTAAGCCCAGCACCTGATGCATACTGGGAAATTGCTCATCCCTTCTGAGTTCATTCTGTGTAAGGCAGAAGACATGGGAGTGTTCTTTTTCATTTCCCATAGGTATCCCAAACTAATTACTCAAAAAGATGTTCTCTCCATCGTATTGTCTCTACACCTTTGTCAGAATCCAATTTTCGATGGCTCTCGATAATGTTTGAAAATGCAATAACTCGAAAGGAAACAGTCACCTTGACCTGTGGCTTTACATGTCCATCTAATGCCAGCCTCTGCTTTCTTCCTCTTCTCTTCTTTCTTCCTCCTTTCTTTTGTATCTCTCATGGAATCTTCTCTTTACCATGGTGTTCATTTATTCATAACAGCTCTTTGGAAATATTCTTCTGCACCCTTCTGTGGAGGACAAAAACCTAGAAGATTTTTAGTAAAATATACAGACCTGTTATTTCAGAAACATTGTTTTAAATACTTCATCTTTCCAGTTTGCCTAGTGTCTTCATTTGGGTTCACTGTGGATGTGATGTGCCCCCCTCTGTCCTATGTCTTACTTGTTTATTTCCTTCTGTTTGGGTCTTTTTATTTTCTTTCCCACATTTCTCTAACTTGCTCTCAGTGACCACACAGCTTCAGCACTTTAATGTCTTCTTCCTCTCTGCCTTTGGTATACAGCTTCTTTGAATTGGCTTTATCTTTCCTTGCAGCCCTTCACTGGTTTGCTCACTTCTCCTTTTAGCTCCTTAAACACCACTGGAATAGTCGGTCTCGTATCTGTTCACCTTAAATGTATTTTGAGAGTTCATACTCTCTCCTTAGTTTATTTCAAAGTATGAAAAAGTATTTTTTGTATTTACTTCCCTTCTAGCTGCAGGAGAAACAGTCCTTCTGATGTGTCCTGGAAATCATATTGCCGGATGCTAATCCCATCTACCACTCCAGGTCACCATGACCTACTCAACATGAGATATTTTTTCCCTTGTAAAATATTATCACAACCGGGAGTTAACTGTGAGATGCAAAGTATTAAAGGGTGCATTAGAGAGGCAAATACCAACATTCTAGAGACTCTCTTGAATTATTCTTTCTGTAGGACTGAAAGAAAATGGAATATGAATTATAGGATTGGATTCCACGACATTAATGAAAAAAATCCTTGTATGATGGATTTCATGCGACAGTATTGCATAACCAGCTTATTCTCAGGATGACTTTATGATGCAAACATTGTGAGAAACTGAAGAGAATGATAATTTTGTAAACTTCTTGCTAAACAGCATGAAGACTTGAGTTTAAGACCCTGAAGACATAAAAAGAAGCAGAGCTGTGCATTTGCTCTGTGTAAGCATGGTGGCACAGCAATGGTTCGAGTCTTATGACTTGCCTGGGTCTGTCACTGACTCATTACTAGCTCCCTAGAAGTGAAACATGTAACTTGTTGCTTCCTCTCCAAAACTAGACAACAAAATTCTTAGTCTGGTGTGCACAACCATGTTTCATGTCAACAAATAGGAAACCAAATGCAATGTTGTTGCTGTTGAGTTCACACACATAAATGAGTTCACTCAGAGATCCCTGGTGAAAGGAAAATTGCCACTGGTGTGGTGACAGCACAGGGATGTCATAAAGCTGCCAGGACCTTCCCCTGGTAAGACTTACTGGAAAGAAAAAAAGAAACCTAGGTGGAATAGAATGCCCAGGGGTAAATACATGAAGCACTAATTTAGAGTCTGAACTTGAGAATGAGTGACAAGCTTCCATGGGTCTTACCTAAAGTAGAAATAGTTCATAGGCATCAGACAATACAGTCTGATTTAATCAATTTTCCAATGAGCCTGGCAACTCCAAAGATCTGAAACTTATTTCACAGTGATTGTCACCTGGCTGATTTCTTATAAACTATTTTATCAAGAGAATAGGTGGGTTTCTTTTTGTTTTGTTTTGTCTTGTTTTGTTTTGTTTTTGTATGAAATGTCATGAAAGCATTTGGAAATCCAACTTCCTCAACAGAAACAGGACATATCATCTAGGTAAAAAGTGGCCAAAGTTTTGGTCCCTTTCAAAGAGTAGAACGGTGTTGCATGCTTGATTAAATTATCTATTTGCTCTATATAAATACAAATCATCTTGCCCAATTTCTGTGAATTTTAAATAAACTTAATGAGGTCAGCACCATCTGCCCTTCCAAATGTAGTACACATAAACCCTGAAAGAAACTTCTGTCATCTGGTTGGCAACTGCAGATACATCCAACGATGCTTTCTGACATTTGATTTGGAATACTGATGTGAACTTTACCTAACCTCTCAGGAAAGACATTTTACTACACTTTCTTGGCTTCTGGATAAACTGACCTCAATTTCAATCTGTGGAAAAACCATCCAGAAGAATAGAATCACCCTGAATTCCTCAGGAAAACACATTCACACAAAGAGTCAAGCATGGTAGCACATGCTTGTAATCCCAGAGCTGAGGAAATGGAGATTTGATGATCCCTGGAGCTCTCTGACTGTACAGCCAACCTAGCCATATTGACTATTCCCAGGTCCTAGTGAGGAACTTTGTCTAAAAGAATTAATGTGGGCCACTCTTGAGGGATACCACTTCAGGTTGACCTCTGACTTTCTCATGCTTTCACAGTAGCATAGACGTGTGTACCCACACACCTGTGATTATGCACACACAAACATAAATGATGAGGAGGATGAGGAGGGGAAGTCAGAAGTGGTCATGCAGGAAGAATTATGGGTCTTACACACACACACACACACACACACACACACACACACACACACACGGTGATGCTTATACTTAAGACCAAGTAGGGAGGAAGAGCAAGGCAGATAGAACATAGAATTAGAACAAACTGAGAGGGACATATTGTGATGTATAAATTTTTATGTGCTTTTGAGTTTTTAACAGAAACATATAGCCAATCAAAATGGAATACACAATAAAAAACAAAGCCAATCTTAACAGTAATTCCTATCCAATCCCATTCTGTGCTCCCTGTGTTTCACATCAGCAGTCTGAGGTAGGCCCCCATTGCAGCATGACAATGAGCACTATCTATTAGACAAGGTTGTTTAAGGAAGAGAACTATGAGATTGAAAGGTATCATAAAAGTGGGTGTATTTGATAGGGGAGCTAGTCCAACCATGGATAAATACATACCAAGAGCTTGGGAGCCCAGTAGCTACTCAGTCTATGAGGCTAGATGCTTCCTCAGGCAGTTCTGATCTAGTCTAGTAGAAGATTCTATTCCTGGAAGGTCACTGGTAGTCACACCACACTGGAAAGCTGAAGTCTAGTGTCAGTGAAGAACATCAACCACAGTACCAGCAGATGCAGCAAGTCAGAAAAATCAAAGGAGGACATGTCTCAGACCTCCATAAATGGGCTGCTTGCTGCAAGTTATCACCCACAATCAGAATGAACCATCAAGCCATTTCTCAAGATTTTTGGTGTTCTACTGACTGTAAGAACTGTCCTCCAGATCTTATCATAACTGATACCATGATGGAGCCACTTTAAAACCCAGTATGTAGGCCCCAACATCTGCCAACATGGGAAGAAAGACCTAATCCATCGAAGACAGTCCAGTTCCAGGATCTGTGAAAGTCCATGGATGTACTAAGTGCTTCTCAGCATCCGTAGTTCTGCTTCTTTCTAACTGTTCTTGATAACTAGATGTGTCGATCTGGATGTGAATGTTGTGCATGAAAGACAAAGAACTGGGAGGATTGGTGCTCCATGATTTAGACAAGTTCCCCATGCAGCCATCATCCAGAGATAAAAGCTTCCTTTTCAGCTTTAAGAGGACTCGCGTGCTGTCCGCTGGTGGACTTAACTCATGACACTCTAAGGGGCTGTGTTGTAATCCCTCCTTTCTCTTCCAACGTCTCAATCCAGTTTAATTCTTCCTTCGTGATTTTACTGCCTAATTAAAGCATACCTCGTGACTCTGATCATTACCTGCACATCCAGCACCATCTAACATCTATCTACCCAGAACATGCTGCCTCTGCTCATGTGTCCACATCACTCCCCAGACCATCTCTCATCCTTTCTTCATCCCTCATGGACGGCATTCCTCAAGCTTTCTTTCCTGTCTGATATGACCAGTTTTCCCTTCAAGGAGGTTATCCATATTAGCTTCTGAATATGCTATCTTTCTTCTGCCCTAAAAGCCTGTCTTACACAACCTTCCTCTCAAACTCTTCCCTATTTATCCACTCCACCTTCTTATTACAAAAGTTTATTAATTATAATAGTTATTTGTAATACATCTCTCTTCAGTGACATACACAGAAATTGGTCACAAGTTTCACTGTTATTCTGCAGAAATCTTTTATTTATTTTATTAAAACTTTGTCACAAAGACCCCACAAATAAAAAGCATCATGCAGTGAAATTAACTATACCCAGTGTCTATACACCTCTCAGTTAGAATAATTATCGTAAAATTATAGAGATTCACATTGGAATTTTCGTAATCTTAATGTCACTAAATCTAATGTTCAAATCTTCCCATTGGTATCTCTACAATCAAGCTGAGCTGCCATTTACATGGTGGCTCCCTTCAATCCCTTCTGGTAACACATGGCTCCAGTTTGTCAGGATTGTTGCTCCTTTAATGTTTGATCCTTCTCAATCCCTTGATTGTTTTTCTTTTTATCCTGACCACAAGAGAGCAGTGTCTCCAGATTTCCAAAACTATACTAAAGTCGCATGTGTTTATATCCTCACAATAACAAGCTTTGGTACCACGTTAGGTCTCTTTTACCATTAGGAAACAAATCCACCCCTATAAAAGGCTTGGCTCTGTAGAGATCTTTCCTGTGTCAGTCGAGGATATTCAGTCTTTCTCTGTGCACATCAAATTAAAGATTCTCCTGTAAGACATGGGGGAATGAGAAGGTAATCCAAAGGCAACCCTGTAGTAGCATAATCACAAGACTACAGAGAAGCATCCTTCTCTTAGATCACACACTCTCTGGTTGCCTCTTTCTCCAAGAACTCAGGCATGCAGCTCTCTCAGGGTAATGATAACCAGTGCATTATGCAGCCTTGAACATCTTTTCCCTCCCCTGGAAGGTGCCTTCTGCCCAGATACACCCCTCCCCCCAAAAAAACCCCATAAATTATAACTTTTATCTAGTGCCTGTCTCTATCTTAATGTGTGGCACCTAGGTTGAGTCACATGATGTGGAACCCCTACACCAGTGCACACCAAAAATCTCTACTAGAAGGACCCTCCCCCTTTGTTGTCGGGAACAGAAGAAGAACTGTGAGCCACCCCACCTTAAGGCCCCATTGTGTTGTCTATACAGCATGACACTACAACTCTCCTGGTGTTTCAGAATGCAAGGCTCTTTTTCCTCTCCAGACCCCATCATCGTGTCTGTTACATGATGCTATACCTCTCCTAATGTTCTGAGGCACGAATCCCCCTGCAGGAGACCCATGATATCTCTTCAGGGTCTTTTCATGGCTGCCTGTGATCATGATGCTGTAAGTCTTCTGACAAAACTCACTTGAAACGTCATTTTGGCTCAGCTTTCCTTTCTTCTAATCTGCTTTTCTTACATGTTACAATTCTCTTTTCCCCAGGTAATGAAAGCACTGGGGAGAGAGAGAGAGAGAGAGAGAGAGAGAGAGAGAGAGAGAGAGAGAGGAGACAGAGAGGAAAGGGAGAAGGAGAGGGAGAAAGAGATTGAGATCTTGACAGACAAGTCTACACCCGAAGTGTAAAAACACAAGATACAATTGTGATACTCTTCAAAATGTCCTGTGGCTAAGGTGCGTATCTCCTACATTCAAGAAAAAGAACACATCAGTGTTGGGTAATGCTTCTTCCTAGTGAGAGCAAATTATCCTCACACTTGGGGGTTGCCTGGTAGGGACACCTAATAAACATTTGTTATTTATTTCCATTTTTCATTTTTGCCTTCATTAGTTTCCTGTAGAGCTTCTTCACACACTTTTAACTTTATTAAAGCTCATCTCTGGAAATGATCTTGCACAAAAGAGTGCAGACTTCTTTGGCAAGCCATGGAAGCCAGGGGGTGCACAGCCAAGGCAACAGAGCTCATTAAACATTGATGTCACCTGTGCCCTCTCTCTCATCGCTCATTTGGTTCCTGATTGCATTAACAGAAAGGGATGGCCCCACCTCCTGTGGATAAGTGAGTCTTTCTCCATGGGTGTTGCAGAGATGAAAGACAGAGTGGGCAGACCCCAAGCCTTGTGCCTCACAGACAAGACAGACTAGAGCACTCAGCAGCAGTGACACCAAGCTTCTGTGTCTGTTCTTCTCTCTTCTGTCCTGCTTTAAGTGTGAGTTTAGATCTCACTTCTAAAGGGACTTTTGTGTGAACGTGTGCTGGTGTGTGTACATGACCATGTGTGCAGAGACAGTATACCTCGTGCATGTGGATGTATAAGCCAGAAGTCACTTTAGTTGCTGTCCTTCAAGAAATGTTCACCTTATTTTTTAAGCAGGGTCTCTTGTTGGGACTGGAATTACCAGTTAGACTAGGCTGTCAGGCCATGGAGCCTCAGGAATCCTTCTGTCTCCAACTCCCCAGCACTAGGGTTATAAGTGTACTCTACCATGCCCAGCTTTTTATGTGGGTGATGATCAGACTCGGGTCTTGGGTTTAGACAGCAAGCCAAAGACTAAGTAGCTATCTCATCAGCCATCTAGTGGAATTTTGCTTAGTATTTGATAGTAACAAAACAGCATTTATCCCTTATTTTGTAAGGCACTTTATTTTCACTATAAACCTTTGTCTTCAGAGTTAATTTAATGATGATTCTGCCATTGTTGCTATGGAGTATCTTGGAACCCGAACTTGGAGAGAACTGATGGCATCTTTTGTAAATGATCTATTTTAGTTTTAATTACACGGATGTGTGTGTGAGTGTGTGTGTGTGTGTGTGTGTGTGTGTGTGTGCATGCGCGCATGTGAGTGTAGGTACCTCAAGGCCAAAAGGAAGTGCCAGATCCCCTGAGCTAGAGTTGGAGGTGGCTGTGAGCTGCCCAATGTGGTAGTAGATGCTGGGAACAGAACGCAAGTCTTCTGCTAGAACAGTATGGACTCTTAATTGCTGAGCTATCTCTACACTGCCTGCTAAAATTCTTGCATCAAGAGAGAGATATATGAACTAGTGTTCAGATTCAGAGGTAAGTAGAAGGCCTGCCAGCCCCTTCTGTAAGCATAGGGTAGCAATAAACTATGCTTTCATCTGCAAAAGCTAATTTTTTAAAAAAATCATGAAAAGGGACTTGAAAAACTTTCTACCAGCTTAGAAAGGATGTTTGAAGTGGACCAATTTAAAAATAGGCTATGTGACATTCACAGAACTCACTGTAGCAGGCCTGCGGGGATAGGGTATGGTATCCCAGCACTGGCTTCTATTCTAGACTGTAGCTGTTGGAAAAAAGGCTGTTCTTCACTCGAATACAAAGACGGCAGGTGCTCATGATGAGCAGCCCCATGGGTTATTTACCTAACTATGGTTAATGATATTATTCCCTGGTAGTTGCACTGCTGAGCAGATCCAGTGATATCAGAATCAGTGGCAAGCTCCCAACTTGCATCATACCTCTGGCACAAGGCAAAATAAAAACTGTACGTTCCCCATTTCTCAATTGATGGTAGGAAAAAAGAGCCGTGTGTGGGTCCCTTAGGTGGTAGGCAGGTAGAGAAAAGTGAGGCTGCTTATGTTGAAACCTGTTGCAATGTGGCTGTCTTCTAATATGTCCAAACTCAGCGACATTGGTAAGCCAAAGACAGAAAGTCAAATAACTCATAGAAATACACAGCAGAAGAAAGGGGTGGGCGTTGGAAGAAATGGAGTAATGTTGGTCAAAGAAGTTGAACTATCTGTCACAATCTGATTAAGTACCGAAGATCAATTATACAGCCTGGTTGATACTATTAGTAGTGGGGCAGCTGGAGAGATGGCTCAGTGCTGCTCTGGTCAATGACCCAGGTTCAGTTCCCAGCACCCACATAGTGGCTCAAAAGTAGCTGTGGCTCCAGTTCAAGGGCATCTGATGCCCTCTTTAGGCCTCCACAGGACCACACATGTGGCATACACAAACTCACTCAAACACATGCGCATATGCATAAAATAAAAAATTAAATTAAAAAGAACATTAGTAATAATGTGCTGCATACTGGAAATTTACTAAGAGAATATACTTTCAATGCACACACAAACACATGGGCAGGAATGTTAACTTATTCTTGAGCCACTTCAGAATACATACATAACAAAACAACGAATGAGCCACTTACCTTTTAGAGTCGTCAGATACCCCAACAAAGTTTGAGGTGTCAATAGCACAGTCTTTACCAGTTCCTCTGTCAAATGGCAATAGTATCTTACACAGCAGAGTAAGTGACAAGTTGGAATCCCCTTTGCTGGAAGAGCCCATAGCTGAGAGATCAGAGAAAACCCACCACAGAGAATGCAGTGCGGAACCGGAGACTCCTCTCTAACTTCACTGCAGAGGCCAGAAGAAGGTGTCGGGTGCTCTGTAGCTGAAGTTGTGGCAGTTGTGAGCAGCCCTGCTATGGATGCTGAAAACGAACTCAAGCAATGGAAAGGAAGTTTGAATGAGAAGAATAAGTCCCAGTACATCTTTGATGTGGGTTTTGCCTCTGGAAGGGCAGACATGGGAGAAAAGGAACCACCTCCTTTTCCTCCCCATCCTCCAAGGCTTGCATCCCAGCTTCATTACAATCTCTGCTCCAAGGTGTATCCTTAGAGACTTTTGCCCTGACTGTCTTGCATAAAATATAAGCAAAGTTTGCCTGTTTTCCCTAGATTATTCTTTTTATATTTCTTCAGCTATGTTCAGCACATACTTTAGGTCATACTAGGTAGTTCACATTTTCGTTTATTTTATTGACTTATTTAAACCAACTGCTGTTGATTTTCCGACTCAGACTGCCAATTAGCCCTTCTCAGAAATGGATCCATGAAGACATCCAAGGCTAACCTTAACAAGGTAATCTTATGCCCAGGACAAAATGAACCATGGGGTGTAGGGGGTTGCACCGAAGTTTCAGAAATCAGTTTTGCAAATCAGTCTGGCTTACTCTGAGTTGCAGCAGAAAGAGCCAGTCCAGTCAACTGCTCTTCCAACCCCAAAGCTAGGCTCTTTAGTCTGTAGGAAGCAAACAAACAAACAACAACAACAACAACAAAAACCACAGGTCGGTTTTACCTGATTTCATGATTAGAAATAAGTACCCAGTGTTTGCTGGTGAACAACTGTATAGATAGAGCCTCAACCCCTGCTAGCTGACCCTTCATAGTGGTAGCCTTAACTAAACACTCATATTCATGGTGTTTCGTGAAAATCTGGGTACAATAAAGAAAATATATTGGAGAGCAACTGGCTAAGGTGTTGGAGGAGGTGCCTTGCCTCTCCTCCCCTGGGCTCCGAGCAGTCATTTCCTCCTCTTCGATAGACAATTTGATTAAGGCGAACTGTCTACACTCAGAAGCAAGCCTGACATGTTATTGGAGAAGATTTGGCTGTGGCCATCAGATAGAAGATTGATGGTGTCCTGGGAGTCTGTGCTCTGCTAGGATAACCAGGGTGAGATCTTCTCGATAAAGACTCCATTGTTAGACCCAGACCAAATTCAGCTAAACAACTGAGGAAAAGAAATGAGTCTGCAAACGACTTGCTTATCAAGACTCTCCCTATTTTAGGGCTGTCACCCTTTGTGGGAAGATGGCAGGGAAAGTGAGGCCACTTCCTGACCACAGGATTGTGGGCACAAGCTGCCTGTTCTGAAGACCTGATTGCTTTGTAAAGGACCCTACCCCAACCTACCCTCTTGTGGAAACAGACAGAAGATGAGGTCAAGGACAATAGTCGGCAACTTTCATCCCTTCCCTATTGTACAGGGCGCTGTGTTTCCAGTGGGAGCTGTGGTAATCTACACATGTTCGCAGACACGCAAAATTAGGCCTTTGTTCCATCTGTCATCCACAATTGCTGTACAAGACGATGCTTAGTTACCGGTGCTGTGGTAACGAAAATGCAAAACCTCTGTCCTGGTGAGGTCTCTTTTTTCAGAGAGGAATAAATAAAAGAAATGAAAATGTAGCCGGGCAGTGGTGGCGCACGCCTTTAATCCCAGCACTTGGGAGGCAGAGGCAGGCGGATTTCTGAGTTCGAGGACAGCCTGCTCTACAGAGAGTGAGTTCCAGGACAGCCAGGGCTACACAGAGAAACCCTGTCTCGATAAACTAGAAAAAAAAAAAAAATAGACTACCTAATACGACGTGAAGTATATGTGCTGAGCATAGCTGAAGAGATGTAGAAGAACCATCTAGGGAAAAAACAGGCAAAAGCTTCTTCTCTTTTACACAAGAAAGTCGGGGCCAAAGCCTCCAAGGACGCACAGAGATTTAAACACAGCCAGGATGCAGGCTGCGAAGGACAATAGGGAGAGAGGCCTCTGGAGGGTTAGGGGAGCACCTTGGCTTCTCTGAGGATCAGGAGGCAAGAGAGACAATGGGCTGAAAGGAAGAACCTTCCCCAGTCGCCACAGGGATCAGGAAAATGGTCCTTAACTCTCCAGCCTCCCATCCTGCTCCGCACTTTACGGTAACCTTTCTACATGGTTCTCCAGCCCTGGAATGTGAACCCCACTTGGGCATCAGGTTCTTTGTGGATCTTTACTGGCCAGGAAACGACTTAGTATTCATGTGCAATCAGCAATCCATGCGCCTCCTTTGCCTCCTCGGCCCTGCCGAGCTGCCCCCTGAACCCAGGCTCCCCAACTTCTTCCTTCTTTCTCCAACTTTTCAAGGGCATCTTCCTCAGCCTCAAATATTTCTTTCCATAGTAGCCAAGAGAAAGATGGAGCTTCTGCAGTAGAACGGGTTTTTCCTGGCTCACAGATCCGTCTGGACTCGAATTCTGTATTTCCTATCTGCTTTGTAAGATTCCCTCGGACTATCATTGCTTGACACCGAAGGTGTCTTCTTTGCGGTCACAAAATGACTTTGTTTCCGTATCTTTGATACTTATCACCAGACCACACAAGATGATACTTTTTAAAAATGAAGAAATGATGGCGTGATGAATGAATGAGCTTTCCAGTGCCCAGATGAATGAAACATTATCTGAATGAATTTTGGGTTGTTAACCTTTGGGTCAATGGTACACAAAGTCATTTTAAAAAATGGACTTTCTTTCCATTCTCATTCAGTCAAAACGACAATTTTTTGTGTGTGTGAGAACTCTTTTCATTGTTTTTCTAATAGAAAGCATGAGAGAAGAGAATGTCAGGAACATTCCGTGACAAAAAAAAAAAAAAAAAAAAGTAATAGCTGAATAATATGCTTGTCAATCAGGTACTAAAATAAAATGCTACCAAGCCCTGATGACTGAGACTCTGTGGGAGTCAGTATTATAAAGCAGTTTTCAACTCTACTCAGGAAATCATTACCTACAAGAAACTTTCAGAGTTGCTGTGACTTGCCACCACTCCGGATGAGTCAGAGAGCCAGTTGGACATGGCACCTGTCTGTTCCCTGGTCTGCATATCTACAGCATGGACCAACTCACATGTCTGTGTGACTCAGTGAGAATCGTAGGAAAAAAAGATTTCCGAATAATCTTTTTTCTTTAGATGTTGTTATTTACATAGAACAGCTTTCTAAATTTAAATTAGACTATTAACCATGTGAAAATAGTATGTGCCTCGGTAATTACGGGCATAAAAATGATCTTTAATATGGGTTAATAATGGGTTTTGTTTCTTGTGTATTCTGAGTAGTTTTCATTTTGAAATAGGGGGTCACACTATATAACCCTGCAGGGAACTAGTGTAGCCCAGGCTGGCCTGGAAACTTACTCTTGCCTCAGCCTACTGATTGCTGGGATTAAAGGTGTAATCTATTCCCCCCAGGCTCTCTTCTGGGTGCTTTGGACATGATTACCAAGGCATCTCCAACTGTGAGATGCATATGTTTTTCAATCTGGTCATATTTAATTATATTGTTATTTTCAACATCAAAAAGTTTGAATCTAGTACTTATAATTTATTTTAATGCAAGAAGTAAAGTATCAAAACATCCGATGTAGCCCCATGATGATTTTTGTGATCACATTACAATAAAGTAATTTATATTAAAAAGAGTTCAACACAATGAGCATTTTATGGTTTCTTTTTTGCATGAGATAGTGTATCCTGGTGACAATTAAGAATGGGGTATTTTAATCATGTTCTCTTTAAAAAAAATTAAATGTGGGTGGACAGAAATAATTTTCTATTAATAGTGCTTTTGAATGTGTGTGTGTGTGTGTGTGTGTGTGTGTGAGCACATGTGTGTGAAGATTAACATATATAAATGTGTGGAAACCAGGAGTTGACTTTGGCTGTTCTCCTTAATTGCTCTCCATCATGTGTGTGTGTATGTGTGTGTGTGTGTGTGTGTGTGTGTGTGTGTGTGTGGTGTATGTGTGAGTGTATAGAGAGAGGAGGGTTGTAAGGCACAGTTATATAGAGACTATATATGTATTGTAAGGTACAGTTTCAACTTGGATCCTTTGCATAGGGAGAGTTTCTTGCCTCAGCAACATGTCTTTGTTATCACACTGATATAGACAATTGTAATGGCTAAACTTTGTTTAAACTTGACCTGGGAAGAGGAAGCTCAGCCGAGGAATTTCCCCCATCAGACTGCCCTGTGAGCATGTCAGCTGAAGACTTTCCCCCACCAGACTGCCCTGTGAGCACGTCAACTGAGGACTTTCCCCCATCAGACTGTCCTGTAAACAGGTCAGTGATACGATTTCTTGATTGCTAATTGATTGCTAATCGATTGAGAAGGGCAGTGCCATCTCTGGGCATGTGGTCCTGGTTTGTAAAGAAGGCTGGCTGAGCAGAAACAGGGATGAAGTGAGTAACCAGCATTCCCTCACGGTTTCTGCAAGTTCCTGCCCTGAATTCTCTCAGCGATAGCCTAGGACCTGCAGGATGAAATAAACTCTTTCTTTCTCAAGTTATTTTTGATAATAATGCATTTCACATCAACAGACAGAAAATTGGAGTAAAAATGAATTATCTTATAACTTATGGTTTTGCCTCAATATTTAAAATTTTGATCATACTTTTTTATTCTTGTCAATAATGTTATGTAACACATACACATGTTCATATCTTCTCTCTCTGATTAGAAAGGAATAAATAAATGTGGGCATATGGAAGATCTATAGAGCAGAAGAAATTGTCTGAACCTACTATTTAATTGACTGATATTTTGTTGGTAGCTTTCTAAACATTCTCTAGAATGCTTTCAATGCATTTTTATTTATTCATAGGGAAGCATTGGAAATTTCTATTTCCCCGTAAAATATACATAATAATTCTATCATAAATTTGCATATGAACATCCAAGTGGTAAAATTTTTCTTCATTTTTAATTTAATGTTTCGTTTCCTAGCATCACAATCTGATGAAGATTTTGTTTGGTTTCATCAATGTGGAGAATTTATGATCGTGTTTATTTCCCACCATTAATCAGAATTTTTGTCGCTTTTCCGTGATAATTAAAAATGAAAGAAGAAGTAGCTGCTCTTGTGTTATCAGGGCCCAGAAAAAGTTTCCTTAAGAATATGTTCCACACTTACGATGTTTTATTTATTTTAGTGTATGTGTTGAGAATGATGGTGTGCATTTGTGTATGTGTGCATGCCATGGTACACATGCAGAAGTCAACAGAAAACGTGGAGCCAAAACTCTGTCTCTTGATGTGGGTCCTGGGAACTGAACTCATGTCGTCAGGTATGGTGCCTCTAGAAATGATTTTGAGCTGTAATTTTCTTATCATGTCCTTAATTTTATTCTTTAGGACACAATAGATTTAGGAGGATTGAGTGATTATTGTTACCTTATTTATTTTACGGAAGAAATGTTGTAGATCTGTTATTATTTATTTATTAAGTACGTTCTATAATTACTAGTTTTCAAAATGTGTTTTTTAAACATAACATTGTAAAAATGCTTATTTATTTATTATTAATGTATGTGGCTATGTGTGTGACTGGGTGTATGCATATGTACCACATGTGTGTGTGTGCAGTGCCCGAGGAGGGCAGAAGAAGGCGTTCAAGCCCCTGGAAATCGTGTAGGAAGCACAGCTTACAATATGCAAGGGAGAACCAGGGTTGTCAATCATGTGGGTCGGTTTCCTTCAATAGCAGTAAATTAATGACGTCTGATCACTAGGAATGCTGGTGTGACAAGGTTGACTTCTTCCTCCAGCTTCTGCCATGGCTTCCTTTGATAACAGACCATAGCCTGTAAGATACAATAAACCCTCTCTTCTCAAAATGGGTTAGGTCAGTTTTTATCACAGACACGGAAACTAAATTAGGACACTGAGTTTATATAGTACACGGTATTCAAGCATTGTACCAACTGAGCCCTACTGTCAATTCCATTTGTTATGAATGAAAAAAAAGTATGTATATGTATGTGTATGTGTGTGTTTGTATGTGTATGTGTGTGTTTGTATGTGTATGTGTGTGTTTGTGTGTGTGTGTATATGTGTATACATTTTCCTCATTCATCAGCTGATGGACAGTTGGGCATTTAGCATGCTTCCCCAGCCTGCTTATTGTGCACGTGCTGCAGTGAACACGGATATGCACCAAAGTCTGTGGAATACTGATTTAGATTTCTTCAGACATATATCCAGGCGTGATGTATCTAGGGCATATGGTAGTTTTATTTGCTGTGTTTTATGGGACTTCGTAACTCTTTCCTTTCCATAAACAATGAGCATCAAAGCTGAGTCTTTCTCCTCAGTAAAGGCATCATTTCACACATTTAAGGGTCATTTAAATAACTTCTCTGTGGCAGATCTGTTAAAAGGTCCTATTTGCTTTCCCCTGGTACTCTTCTTGTTAATTCCAATTGCTTATATGTTTAACTGTTTACAAACCCTTCTGTTTCATGTAATTCTACAGGAATTTTCTCCTTCTTCTATTTTTGCCAGTGTTTTAGTCTATAAATGCTATGCAATATGATTTGACACCACAGATGTTTGTTTTTAATGCTTCTGAACGTTGGAGCCAAAGAGAAAATTTCGTTCTTGCTTTATACGGAAAAGCAACAATTGTTCTCCTATTACCTGTATATCTCCTTGTTAAACATGTGGATGCATTTGGAACGTTTGGTGGATGATAAAATATATATATCCCCAAGTAGTTTTCCAGTACCTCCCACCAAGGAGCCCATTGGTCCCTTCTAATTGCACCTGCGTGCTGTGTGCTGGGAACCCATGTCCCTACATATATTTTAGAACCTTGCCCTTTGTTATTCCTGAGCCAGTAAGACAGTGCTTGTTCCTCAGGCTCTTCCTCTCAGACTTTTCCTACATTCTTTTATTTTTAAATTAATTAATTTGCTAATTAATTAAGTGTATGGGAAGAGTCCACAAATGCCCATGAAGGCCAAAAGAGGGCCTCAGATGTCTTGTAGCTGGTGGAATGCTGCCTAACATGGATGCAAGGAACCAACCTCAGGTCCTATGCTGGAATCAGCAAGCGCTCTCAACCAGTGATCCTGATCTTCAGCCCTTTTGTTCTACATTCTTATCTTTAAAAATAGCATTGTCTTCAAGATATCTCAGTACATGAAAAGAATGTATAGGAAGACCGGGTATATCATCTTGCTCTGTGATCACCATAACCATGAACATACTACATGTTCTATTTCTCTTTGTTCAAGTAAAAAAACTTCAATGCGTACTTAATTTTTCCTGGTGTAAGAATCAAGCATTCTGTCTTATGTGTCTAGGTGTGTTCTTCTCTTTGATCCAGGGCCATTAAAATAACACAGGCCTCATGAAATTAGTGCACAATGCTGACTCTCTATTCCTCACTGTTGAATCTTTCGTCTCTTGACAGATTCTCAAACACCTACCAACACTCAAACCACAGCCACATCTGCACTTCTGAGGTCTCTTCTAAACACTCTAATGATAAATTGCCCTGTAGAATTGCTCAGCACAGAAGTGAGAGCACACGGGGATTTTTTTCCTGAGTATACTCACTGGTTAATATGTCAAGGTGTAGAGCAATAAGTTAAATCTGTAAAGCGAGAAGCTGTCTCTGGGCAGAGATTCTTAGAGATGTCTGAGACCCTGCTCTTCACTTTACAGCTGTCCTTCCCCAGCTTGCAGGGGCCCTTCCCCACCTGGAAAACCACATCCTCTTGGGTGAACATCTGGTCCCCTGGACTTCCTGATGTCAGTGTTGAGGAGGATGTCACTTAGGGTCTAGCAGTGGGATCTGGTGGGTGCAGAACCATGTAGGATGGCAATTGCAATCGGAAGTGGAGGTGTCTGATGCCATAAAGGGCACGTTTAGTTTATTAGTGATATCTCCATAAAAGCTGCTTGATAATGCACTTCAAATAAAACAGTCATTCTGTGCAATTTGTGACACAGAAGAATAGAACGTGATGATCTTTTCGTCACAGACATCTGAACAAATAAGTCGGGGCTTAATCAGTATGCCTTAAAAGAAATGTTAAGCACGTGAACTGAAGGATTAAAAGGAATATTTCTGAAGATGCAAAATGCGAAGAAAATCTGGCGACATCTGTTCGTCTTCATCCATACTTCCTTCCTCCTCCTTATAGTAAGGAGAAGTGCGGTACAGCAAAAGTTAAATATCAGTCTTAGTGAGCCATATTCCTAATTAACATAGAGCCCTCAGTAATCAGCAGGAAGAAAGAAAAAAGCCCCCCCCCCCAATAAACGGAACCTGCTCTTCTCTTTTTGCCTAAATTTACAATCAAGGAACTCATAAGGTTTGGGGGTTTAGTTTAATTTTTAATATATGTGAGTACAGTACATATGTACATGTGTTTGGTATACACATACACATGTATGAATACCTGTGTGCATGTGTGTGGAGGTTAGAGGAGATGGGATATCTTGTTCTACCATTCTCCATTCTTCCTTTGAGGCAGGGTCTCTCACTTAAGCTGAAATTAAGCAGGTAGCCAGCAAGCCCCAGCGGTCCTCTGGTCTCTGCCCGCCCCTAACCACCAGGGTTCCAGGCGAGCACAGACGCGTATAGATTTTTATGTGGATGCTGGAGAGTTGAACTCCATGCTTGCACAGCAAGTGTTCTTACCTACTGAGCTATCTCTGCAAACTTAGATCATTAATATGATATGGATTTGGAAGCCAGAGCTGGGTTTGACATCCATGCTTAATGTATAGTGAATGTGACATGAAAAAACTGCTCAGCCTTTCTGGGATAGGGGGATGCAAATGCTGTCGTGGAGATGGAGTCAGGAAGCCTATGTCCCAAAGTGGCAAATGGACATTTTTAACTAGCAGTTTGTTCATTATCTTCCAGGCACCTACCCTGCTTCCTCTCCTCCTCTTCTTCTCCGACCACGTTTGAAATGTACAGGCATGTCTAAGTCCATAGATACCTGAATCTACAGAGGGTGACTGCTGTGCTGTCTTGCCTAACTGATGCTTAAGGACTATTTGAAACCATTTCTTGCCAGCTACTTTGCATAAAGATAAAAACTCTGATCATCTGCTTAAATCATGTATCTTTTAATTACACCTCTTTAAAAAAAAAAATGTTATTCTGTGGGGTGACATGTGTACTACCGTGCATATTTACAGATCAGAGGACAGCTTGAGGAAGTCAGTTCTTTATTTCTTTATTTTTTGAATAAAAAGATTTATTTATTTTATGTGAGTACACTGTTGCTGTCTTCAGACACACCAGAAGAGGAGGGCATCTGATCCCAATAACAATGGTTGTGAGCTACCATGTGGTTGCTGGGATTTGAACTCAGGACCTCTGGAAGAGCAGTCAGTGCTCTTAACTGCTGAGCCATCTCTCTAATCCTGAGGAAGTCAATTTTAGCCAAGTCGGTCCTGGTGATGGAGCTCAAATCATCAGCCTTGGCAGCATAGACCTCTACCCACTGAGCTACCTTACTATCTCCATAGTTACTGGAGTTTGTGTTTAGTCTCAGGACTCTCCAGGGTCCAATCTCAGGTTGGATGAACTTGGCATTGACACAAGGAGAACTAGTGCATTGTGTTGCCTTCCTTCCAGGCTCACACAGAACTGCTGGGATTGTTCATCAATTATCCTCTCTCTTTGTCTGCTGCTCCTACATGTGTCTCTGCTCTGCCTGTGCTGTGCACTTGGAAGTGGGAAGGCAGAGCCAATTGCTGCAAACATGTGTGATGTGTATGTATTATGTAATATGAAACACTTTATGTTCAGTTTCTTATTCACCCCCCCCCAAATATTCCAGGGTATTAGTAATACAGATATTTCTCATGACAAATAACAAAACAGAGACCTCTGGGTATTCATCAGCTTTTCATTGCTAGAACAAATTTTTGGAAGATGGGTACATGGAAAGAAAAGATTTTATTTAGCTCACAGTGTTGGAGATGTGGTAGTTGATCTTCCCTGATTTAGATTCACCAAGGCAACACACCTTTGGATGTACACACAAGGGTGTTTCCATAAAGGCTTAACTGGTCAGGCAAGACCTAACCTGAATGTTTGAATGCATACAGCACCATCTCATGGGCTAGAGTCCCAGACTGAATAAGAAGAAGAAAGTGGGATGAGACCAACATTCATCTCTGTCACTTCTGAACTGTAGATTCAATATGACCACGCCCCTCATACCTCTACTACTCTGTCTTCTCCACAATGTGGGCTGTATCCCTACTTAATTATTAACCAGGATGCTCTCTTCATCCCTTGAATTTCTTCTTCTTGGGTGTCTGGTGTCTGGTCACAGCAGTGAGAAAAGTAATAACAGAGACTGAGCTTTCAAATTGTGTGGTGCTGGCTCTGGCGAGAGCCCTCTCCCTGTGTCACCACACAGAGGATAAGAACTGGGATGGGTATAAGAAATTATCACACAAGACCAAAGTCCAGACAGCAATTCATGGACTACTCTCTCTTACTACAGCTTCCTTTCAAGAGAACTGAGTCCGGGTCCTACGAAGGTTATTCTAAATCTTGCATAGGCAATGCTACCACTCAGGACAGAAGGAGCCCCTACTAAACACGGTCCCTTGTAGGTTCCCCTCCTTGTCCCAGCATCAACACATTAGAGACAAAGCTTCTGATACATGAGCCCAAATTGGCAAACACAATCCAAATAGGAGTAGCCTTTGACAGTTTAACATCACATGGACTATAAAAACACCCAGCTTTTAAAGACGCTGTGTGAAATCAGGTCACTTCCCTGCCTCTTTTAGGGTCTCACAATGAATCTCTTGCAACAAAGAACTCCAAGGGGTTGTATCTTCAAATCAAGAATAATGCCTCACTTTCTCTCATAGGCAGTGATACTAAAATACCGTATCCTGAAGATAGCCAGAAGGAAGTCATTAGCCTCCTTGGAAATGACCCATTGGATTTCTGTAAATAAACTTTATGATAACTTGTTAGCTTTGTCTTTTATCTTCTTGAGACTTCTTGTTGGTGAAAGGATTAAAAATCTAATATTTGTCAGTCTGGCTCTGCTTTGAAATGCTGTATTGAGTACTTTTCTGCTGCTTTAATAAAACACAATAACAAAGGCAACTTATACAAGGTGAGGTTTGTCTGTGGTCTTGGTTCTCCTTACATGGAGCCTAAAGGAAGAAGAGATTGGTTCTCCTTACATGGAGCCTAAAGGAAGAAGAGATAGTCACTACGGGGGATAGATTTGGTGGCACTCCATATTAAACATTAAACATTTAAACATTAGATCATATATTCATTCTTTCTAATGTGAACTCCCTTACCTATAATGCATCTGATTTTAACCATATGCATTCCCAATTATGCATAAGCATCAGATAGTAGTTAGAATCTTTAACACAAATGATCCTTTGAATATAATTTGCATGATCACAAATGAACCCAAACCAGTTCAGGCTAGATCAGTCCTTCTAATCTTCATATCAGACTAATAGGGAATCTATTTGGAAAGTTGACTTGTGGTCTAAATCTGATTGTCACTAGGGTTGGAGAAATAAGAACTAACAATCTAGAGACTGGTGAACATGTAGCCAAATGCAGATGGAGACTAAGGAGATGCTGAGTTTGCTAGGTGCAATGTCTGGAGAGGGATGTGTACACATAACATATGCACATGAAGAAACTAGGTGCCTACGCCTATTAGAATTGGATGGTGCCTAACCATAAACTAAATAAGATTCTAGACTAGATGAATCCTTATCTTGCCTGCCTCAAGCCTAGTCCAAAAAAAAAAAAAAACTCCAGGTTCAACAAGAGACATTTATTCAAAAGTAACTAAGCCAAACAAACAAACAAAGGTAGAGAGCAAATGGGAGCATCATGCTGAAAACACACATACACACGCGCACATGCACACACACACAACCTAGTAGCTCAGTAAACTTCTAGAACTTACTTGGGTAGGCTTTAACCTGTTAAAGCCTATTTTGTTTGCTTTGTTTGAGTCTCGTGGCTACTGGACCTCTCCTTGTGAAGCTCTATGCCTGAAGGCTCTTGGCCTTTGGAAGCCCTGTAAGTGCTTTATGCTTGACAAAGAGAAGCAGGTGGCTGCTGGCTTTTGTCCTCTAGAGTTACTACACCCCCACCCCCACCCCCACCCCCACCCCCACCCCCGTAAAATAGATAGGGATGGCATAGGACTTAAGTCAAGGAAGCTGGCTTTAGTGAGAAAAGAGAAAAGAAAGTTAATCAGCACTGGGTGATTTCTACACCAGCTTATAAGAGTATCAGTTACTGAAAACATGCTAGAAGTATTCATGGATGCAAACACGTGGTTAGTTAATCAACTGCCAACTCTGCGATACTCACATTCTAGACATGTGAATAACTGACGTGCAGAGCAGGAAAGCCTCTATCCCTTCTTTTTCCTTTTGGATTAAGTATCATTGTTTTAATTACATGCACTTTGAGGTACAGAGTGGTAAGTTGGTAAATGATATAACAAACAGGAAGTTAGCACATGCATCTCCTTAAATGTTTAAGGTAACGTGTTCCAATCACGGCAACTGTACATACCAATGACGAAGAAGATGAGCCACTTCCACGTGAAAGGTGAATCTTAGTATGCTTGCTTTGATGCTCCTGATGATCCTTGAAGGTTAATTTTATAATGACAGGCTTGTATTCTTTGCTTCTTCTCCTCCTCTGCTCCTTCCCTGCTATTGGAATGACTTTGACTAATGCATCATCAAGATTTAGAAAATAGTTTTGAAAATTTTGGTTCTGAAAGCTGTATAAAGTTCTGTGAAGAGTATTCAATCTTCATTCTTGTGACTTGTCACCTTTGCCCTTGTCAGGACCCCAAATGGTTCTGTCCACTCCAGCTTGCTGTACCTTTATACAGAATGTGATCCTCTCTGCTGGGACCTTGGGTTTTTCTTTGAATTAGAGTTGCAGATGCTTGCTGGTGTGATTAACAAGATGGAATTACGGCCTCAAGACTATCTTTGGTCCTGATCCATGGCAGTCTTTCAAGTTTCACCATGCTTGTGCGCACTCATGTGCGCAAGTGTGTGTGTGTGCGCGTGCGCGCGCACGCACACACACACACACACACACGCACGCACGCACTCACAGAGACAGAGCCAGATTCAGAGACAAACACAGAGAGAGACAGACACACAGAGAGACAGAGACAAACACAAAGAAACAGACAGACAGACACACACACACACACACACAGAGAATGAATTAATGAATGATGAATGATGATGAACGATGAACGATGGCATAGCCTAAACACTGTGCCCTCAGTGGTGTCCCCATTTCCATTTCCATTTGGACTAAAGACTTTATCCTGACACAGTGATGTGCTTTCTTTCAGGGACTGCAAGAAGATAGGTCTAAGAAATGAGAATGTTACTTTACTATCTCTCATATCGTAGGTGCACAATTAAGCATTCTAAAATTGGTTGCTTCCCTTTATTTTATGACTTTATTGTTTTATTTTATTTAAAAATTAGTCTCATGGAGTTCTTATGTTCTATGCCTATGAAGAGACAACAATGGTCAAGGCAACTCTTACAAAAGAAAGCATCTATTAGAGACTTGCTTATAACTTTAGAGGATTAATCCATGACCATCATGGCAGGAAGCAGACAGGAATGGCACTAGAGCAGTAGTTTACAATCTGATCTTCAAGCAGGCAGAGAGGTAGACTAGGCCTAGTATGGGCTTTTGAACCTCTAAGTTATAGGCCTAGTATGGGCTTTTGAACCTCAGTGACTCACCTCTTCCAATGAGGCCACACCCCCTAATCCTTCCTAAACAGTTCCCCTAAGTGGGGAACAAGCATTCAAACATATGGAGACAATTCTTACCCAAACCACTGCAGAGCCTAGGCCAACCTGTATAGCTACAGTGACCTTGAACATTTACTTTCCTGCCTCCACCTCCTGAGTTCTGGGCATCTACCGTTGTACCCAGTTTTGGGGTATGCTGGGGAAGAAACCCAGGACTGTGAACATGCATACTAGTTAAGCACGTTATCAACTGGGTTACATCCCCTATTCTGCTGTTGTTTTAAAATACCATTAGGGAGTATGATCACTTCTCACCAGTATGCACAATTGATTATTTCCATTACTGAATGTATTAAAAATAACAATGAAGTTGAATGTCCCCACAGCTGAGTATTGTTACTTTTTAAAATGGCATCAATTAAATGAATTCACTAACAAATTTGCTTGTTTTATTTGATTTACCGACTTGATGGAAAATAGATAGCAAGGACCTCCTGGTCTTAGCAAATTCTGAAACGAGTGGCAGCATTGTATGTATGTAGATTCAAGTGTAAGGACCCAAATTCAGATCCCAGAAGCCACATAAAGAAACTTAAAAATGGGTGTGACAAGTGGGATGTTCCTGTAGCCCCAGAACTGAGACAGGAGGATTGCTGAAGCTTGCTGGCTCTCACCCAGCTCTATGTTTAGTGAGAGACCTTGCTTCAAGGGCAGAGAGCAGAGAGTAGAGAGTGACAGAGCATGATGCTGGGTGCTTTCCTCTGGCTTCTGCTTTTACCTGAACGTGTGTGTGTGTATGTGTGTGTGTGTGTGTGTGTGTGTGTGGCGCACACGTTTGTGCGTATGCTTGGAGAAATGGCTCAGTGTTAGAAACACACGCTGCTCTCGCATGAGACTTCAGTTCAGTTCCCAGCACCCACATCAGGCAGCTTACAGCCACCTGCAACTCAAGTTCCAGGGGATTCAATACCCTCTTCTGGCTTCCATGGACACTCACACGTGTGTGTGCATACAAACATATAAACATGTACTGTACATAAAAAAATAAAAAGAACAATAAAAAATTGGACAGCCAACTCACAAGTTTCAGCTAAGGGTGTGTGGTACTTAATTCATCCAGTATGTGAGTTATTTTAAAAGGCTGAGTCGTCAACAGATGGACTTCATCTGTGGGAAAGACTTATCCATGAGGCTCTGTAGGTTTTCTCTACCTCAGGTAACCACTAATAAAGGCTGGAAGCACATTCCGTCCTTCCTCTTTAACAGAGCAGGCAAATGTTCCTCTTCCATAGGAGGCAGAGCCAGGATGTGCTGTCATTTGCCCTCCCTGTGACCTCAGATCTGCCATGGTTCTGCCGGGATGTGTTCATCTTGTCACTGTGAAGAAATAAGTCTGCCAGATGGAAGCGATGTCAATGAATCATGCCATCCCCACAAAGCCTGCTGGGTGAAACAGGTCTCACTCTTGGTTTTATTATCTCTACTGAAAGGAGCATAATTTCACTACCCATGCTTCACCCTATTTTAGACAGTCATTAATATACATATTTGAGAAGGAAACTGACAGCCAGGGAGTACCATCTCCTTCCTGGGGGCAATGACAAGGTTTTACAACTCAATCTCTCTGCATGTTGATCTCTCTGTGACTGTTCCATCTACTGTTCCCAGGATCTGAAGCTAAGCGGTCCCTCCGAATCTACTGACTATACACTTGTTATTCTCAAACTTTGAGATGTTCTCAAACTTGAAACTCTGCTGTTGCATTGGAATGTAGGTGGCACTGAATACGAATGTAGGTTCCTTGTGACTTCACAGAAATCAGCTCTTCGTAGAAAAATTGTATTTCTAGATGCTAAGAGCACTTAATATGATTGTCGCTAAAAATAATATAATAGTTTGCTTGCTTAAAAAGATCTATTTTATTTTTTATTATGTGCGTGGGCATTAAGGTCGTGCCCATGAGTCCATGAGTGTCAGGTCTACAGAGGACAGAGAAGGAAATGTATCTTTAGGAACTGAGGTTCCAGGGTGTGAGCTGCAAGGTCAGGGATCTGGGAACTGGGCATTTTCATTATAGAACCAGTGCATGCTACTAACCACTGAACCATCTCTCCACTCCTATGCTTGTTTTAGGATGGATCACACTATACTGTCCAGGCTGGCCTCAAACTCCTGGTCACAGACAGTTCTCCTGTCCAGACTCTCAAGTACCTTTGTCTGTAGAAAGTGACACCACCATGTCCTGAGTAACTTCCAATCGTAATAGTCTTTGAATCATTGTAATGCTGGCTCTGTGCCAGAACTGACGCTCAGTTCTTAACTGAGGTAGGACACGGGGAACTTGCCACTGTACTCTTCAATGTCTGTGGATATTTTTTCACTAAAAATAACTTTGAAAACCTATATGCTTCCCATAGCTGCGTGGCTATTATTGTTGATATTTGATAAAATACTTTATTAAGACTTTAAGTAGCTAAAAGAGGTACAATCTGTGGTCATCAGTAAATATTTTTATTTTTTTTTATTTTTGTATGTATGCATGCATGTATGTATGCATGCATGTGTGTATGTAGGTGTGTGTACCACAGCGCATGTGTATAGGTTAGAGATAACTTTTAGAAGCCACTTCTTGCCTTCTACCTTATTTTGGGGGAGGATCTCTCTTGCTCCAGTTGCTGTGCAGTCATTCCTCATACTAGGTGGCCCCGGAAGTTTCTAGCCAGTTCTGTCTCCACCTTCCATCTCACAGTAGGATTGCTAGGATCACACAGGCAGATTCAGGCCACCACATCTAGCTTTTTATGTGGATTCCTGGCATTAGGCTCGGGCTGTCACTTAGCCTCTGAGCCATCTCTCTGACCCCCATACTGACATTTAAAAAGAAAACTAATTTATGTGTTTAAAAATATATTCAATATTCCCTAAAGACATGATCTGTTTGATAATCATATTAATTTAAAAAGATACCAATACTTTCAATGGACAAGTATTTTACATCATTCCTTCATCACTTTAAACTCACATTCCTACTTCATGTAGACCCAGAAAATTGAAGAACAGGTAGGGAGAGTGGTGTGCTTAAATATAACCAATTCATATAATGCTACTTGTATGTATTCTTTCAGGGTCAATCATTTGGTACTGGATAACCACCAGGTTTGTTCTTCCCTGGAGAAGACCACTTCTCTCACTCTCAAGCGTTCCTTGGTTGCCTATAGCTCTTTGTGTTGGGTTGAAGGCTCATGGATTTTTCCCATCTATGATGGCATGTCCATTGGGTTGCCTATAGTTCTTTGTGTTGGATTGAGCT
>JADRCH010000034.1:7428772-7518268 GCA_019843965.1 Rhynchomys soricoides
AGAGAGAGAGAGAGAGAGAGAGAGAGAGAGAGAGAGAGAGAGAGAGAGAGAATTCTTTCTCCAAGCAAAAGGACCCATTGGAAAGCCTGAATCCAGCAGGGATTATGGTTCTCTCATAGCCATCTAGGTGGAATGCTCACCCCTAGTTCTGCCCTGTCTATGTTCTCCCCTGAAACCACTAGACCATGTGCACTTAGGGCAGATTGCACACAGCTAGTTGGTGGGGATCTGAATATTTGGGTGGGGGTCCCATAACCCACCTTGCTCCCTCCTTCTGTTCAGCAGACCCAACTGTAACAATCTCTTACAAGCAGTCTTAGTATAATTCCTAAAGATGGTGACAATTTGGCCCAAAGTCCAGTCTTGTACAACAGGGAGGAAAAGATTTATTTGGCTTGCACTTTGCAACCAAAGTCTATCATCAACAAAGGCAAGGCAGAAAGTTTAAGGGAGGAACTGACGCAGAGACCATGAAGGAATGCTGCTTGTGAACTTGATCCTATAACCTTTTCATCTTTCTTTTTTATACCCACACATATCAATTATTAATAAAACAAATGCCTCGCAAACATGTCTGCAGGCCAGTCTGATGGAGGCAGTTCTTCAGTTGAGGGTCCCTCTTCCCCAGTAACTAATTTGTGACAAGTCAATAAAAACTAACCAGCACAAATATTATACACACACACAACACACACACACACACACACACACACACATATACACAAAAATTCTTTAAAAATAGTCAAGAAAATCTTCACTATAAAGTGGACAGTCTGTAAAGCTAAAATTAATATTCAGACATTTTTATTAAATTGACTATTAAAATACTTGAGTTTTTCTTTAAATTTTCAGACCTCAATGCCTTCTCTTTGATTTTCATGAGTAATCTGTAAGTAATTATGGCAAATTCTGTCACCACTTTCAAATATCTAACTATCCTTTCTTAGCCTATTGTGTCCACTAAACCACTTCTGAAAATGGAACTCCTCAGAGAATGGGGCGTGTCCTCTACTTGTCTTTAACTGAAGATTTCTCCATTAGTATTTTCAATTATGTTTCTGTGGGTGGGTGTATGCAGATGTGTGCAGGTACCCTTGACAGCCAGACCTGTCAGATTCCCTGGAGATGGAATTGAAGACAGCCTCAAGACACCCAGCCACCCATGTAGGTAACTGGGAATTGAACTCAGGACCTCTGCCAGAGCAGAGACTCTGCCATCTTTCCAGTCCCTCTTCCGACATTTTAATGTGAGAATTAAAAATTATAATAAGGTCTATTTTAAAAATTGGTATAGGTGTGGTTTTTATTTTCCTTCTAAAAATTATTCTAGAACTTTATAGCAGTATACAATGAAATTTGATCAGATCCTTCACATCTCCTCTTCCCTCTCTTTTACTTCCTTCTCCCCTTCCTCCTCCTCTTCTTCCTCCATTCCCACCTCTTCCTCCTCTTCCTCCTGCCTATAGGTGCATGGGTAGGCCATCCACTAGAACATCCACTGAAGCCCCTGCATGTAATAATATCAACTTACCTAGCGAGAAGTACCCATGATGCTTTTTGTGGCCTTACTGCCGTGGTGTAACTAGCTACTTCTGAGAGGATCTGCGGCCTACTCTACTTGGGGAATTTCACTATAATACCTGACAAAAGCACATGGCTGGGGAGGCCATGGACCCTAGAGTAGAACCTACTCTTAACTAGTTTACTAAATAGATTCGCTCTTAAACTGCAGTCTAAACACTTGTATTTGTGCCCATTGACATGGGCTGGTCTTGGGCTTTAGTGGATGCAAAGGCTCATAATTGGTCAAAGTGCTGAGCAAAAGAGAGTGAATGCTAAGCTCTCATTGTGACATCTAGATATTGCTGATGCCAAGAACTGCTTGACAGCCCTACTCCAGTAGAGCTGTTCTCTGAGAGGCTCTATCAACACCTGACTAAAGGCAGATGCAGACACTCACAGTCAACCATTGGGCTGAGCCTGGGGACCCCAATGGAAGAGATGGGGAAGGACTGAAGGGACTAAAGGGGATTGCAGCCCCATAGGAAGAATAATAGCAACTAACCGGACCACCCAGTAGCAGAGGATGATCTTATCTGGCATCAATGGGAGGGGAGGTGCTTGGTCCTGTGGAGCCTTGTTGCCCCAGGGAAGGGAATGCTAGAGGGGTAAAATGGGAGTGGGTGGGTGGGTGGGTAGGTGGGGAAGTACCTCTTAGAGGTAAACCGAAGGGGGGATGGCATGGCGGGGTTTGTGGAGGGGAGACCGGGAAGGGGGACTTTTGAAATGTAAATAAATATAATAATCAATAAAAAAAAATAAAAACGAAGTGAAATTCTACAAATGAAGTACCCAATTGTTATAACTGGCTGCACTATGTCTCTCATAGATTCATATGTTTGAACATTGAGGCCCAGATGGTGGCGCTGATTAGAAAGTTTGAGGCATGCTTAGGAAACAGAGCCTTGTGAGAGGAAGTGAGGAGGGTCTTGAAGGTTGAAAGTCTGACGCCACTTCTTGTGCTCTCTCTGCATCTTAACTATAGATGGTCCCTTCTGGTTCTGCAGCCATACCTTCTCCACCATGATGGGTTACATCCCCTCTAACTGCATGTCAAAATAAACGCCTTCTCTCTTACGTTGCTTTTTGTTGGGTATTTAATCATAACGAAAAAGTAGCTAACCTAAAGTATGATACACAGGCATTAGTTGGAATGATTCAAGTGACTTTTTCCTTTTATGACTCACTGTTTACTTTGCTGCAATTACCAAAGTAAACACACTTGGTTATGGTATTTTATTATGTTGCCATAACTGATCTATCAACACACTCAGTTATGGTATTCTATTATTTTGCTGTAACTGATATATCAATATTTCATTTAAGAGTTTTGTTTCAATGTTTGATAATAAGAATGGTCCAAATATTTTTCCTTAAGAGATAATTATTGGGAATATTATTCTATCTTTAGTAAATTGCTTTCTAAAAATCAGTTCTCCTATAATTTGTGTTCTGGAAGCAATGTGAGGTATTGATCAAGAATCTATTCTCTTAAATCTGTCAGATTTGGATTAGAAACCTAATTATACTAATTATCTTGTCATCTTGGTCATAAAACTTACTTCATTCTCCATCTGTAAGAGCTAAGAATAGTATCTCCCTCATCAGGATGAATTATCTATGATTGTGCTAGGCCAGTAAGATGGACTCAGACAATAAATGAGCTTGCTGCCAAGACTGAGGATTTGAGTTCAGTCCCTGGGACCCTCATGGTGGAAGAAAAGAACTCACTTTGACAAGTTGTCCTCAGACGGCTAAGTACTATGTAATGCGATAGTTCTAAGTGAACTAAAAGTCTGTGTCAATTAATAATCATTCAATAGCTATGTGAATGTTTATGAATAAAGAAGGTACAGCACACAGACGCATGTACAGAAAAGCTGAGGTGGGGTGGGGTGTGCACTCGGATGGTGTAGCACCAACTACAGTCACAATGTGGAACTTCAGTGTGTTTATCATGTACACTGGGGCCAGGGGCTTGTCTGATAGTCTGTAAACATCTGGGAAACAATCATGCACACAGGGACAGGTGCATGCATATGCACACACGCAAAATAAAACACAAACTTTAAGAATGTCTTGTATTTTAAAGTCTTATTAAAACCAGGAGACTTCAATGCATCTTGACGACTCAACCTGAGCTTCCCTCTTCCATGTGTGGCCACCTTTCAAGGCATTCCACATCTTTTGACTTCTTAAATAAATCCAGTGTAATTAGTGCAGATGTTGAGGATCACAGTAAAATATGTAAAACGTAGTAGTGAATTGTGCATAACTTTGGAAATAAAAATTAGCTGCACAACCCTTCCAGAACTGCTGACTATATTTCCTTTCCATCTCCTACTCTTTCTTTTCCTATAGTGTCAGGACGTTATCAATATTTCTCAAAACATAATTTCTAAAATTATGAAACTTAGACAGTTCTCACTTTTGGTCTCCTGGTTTATCGATTCCATCTTGATTGATTCCTCGTCCTCTTTCTGAGGTTTCTTTTCAGAATGGATACACCCTGGGTAAGAAGGCAAAGTGGCTGTGGAGAGGGAGCAGGAGAAGGGACTGAGAAATACCCTGTCCTGATGACTTGGGTCCTAAATCCTGACCAGGGGTAGCAAGGGAATGATGAAGGAGCAGCACAGACACATGTACAGAAAAGCTGAAGTGGGGTGGGGTGTACACTCGGATGGAGTGACACCTACTACAGCCACACTCTGGAACTTCTGTGTGTTTATTATGTACACTGGGGCTAGGGGCTTGTCTGATAGAAGGCTACTGTAGGCAAGCAATCTCGGGCTGTAAACATTTGGGAGAGGAAGAAGTTGCAGTTGCTCCTTTTGTGCCCATTGATCACTCATCAAGAAAGAAGCCTTGCCAACTTGGAGCCTGGCCCACTAGGGAACAGCTTTGCCAATGTCCCATGGCTCTAAAACCTCGGTGCTTGTCATGGCTGTGCCCATGTCAACGATACACACTCAGTCGGGGCTTCCTTCACCTGGGGATCCCAAGGCTCCCTACAAAGAATTCTCATCCTTAGCTGGTTTGCCTGCCCCAGAGCTGTTTCATGGCTCTGTCATCAGTGCTGGCTCTGAGCCTCTGTGTCAGAGATCATGGGGAAAGGAGCTATGTGGAAGAGTATTACCCATTTCTTGGCTTCACCATAGCGTGTGCTCTGAAATCACACCTAGACTAATTCCAGGTTTTAACTTATCGTCATGACAACATCCCCATCTTTTCAAACCCCCATTTCCTCATCTATAAAGAGGCTACATGATGTTTGTGCTTGAGGGGAAGCTGAGGTGGATTGAACTTTAGATAAGAGTTTCATTAGAAGGAAAGTTAACACTGGCCAGACAGATAGCATTAAAGTCGCGCCTCTGAAGAGAGTTCAGGCCCTTGAGTCATTCAGTGGTGTGTGTGTGTGTGTGTGTGTGTGTGTGTGTGTGTGTGTGTGTGCACGCGCGCACATCCCTGTCCCTTCTTCTAGGGCTCAGAGAGCAGGGTTGTTTCATGCAGTAAGGAAGTCTTTGGCTCCCCAGGAGGCATTAGAGGAGAGGAAGGGGGCATTTCACTTTCATGAAGGAATGTGGTACTCCAAAGCTATGGAGGAAGTGAGGAAAAGTGTACATCTACCTGAAGCATACCCATTATACACTGGTGTGTCAGTGATGTCCCCAGAGTCTGACAGCCTGAGCTCTCCAAACTTCCTTGGGGAAGCAAGAAAGGAGTCTGCTGTTTTCAAGGGGCTAGAGGGTTTGTTGGCTGAGGACAGAGATTCAGATAAGAGTCCAGGTAGCTGGCTCGATTTTTCTCATACAGAAGAAAGAGGTTGCTGCTGTGGGCGTGGCGTGAGCACGAGTCTGGAACGGAATCTAGCCAAAGCCACAGCATATTTCTCCGGGGACTGTTGTGTGGATTGAATGAGACAACCTTGTGCCCCCTTGTGCCCCCTTGTGCCCCCTTGTGCTTCCTTGTGCCCACTGACTTATCCTGCTAGTATACCCTGGTGTGTGGGCAGGCATGCATAAACTATTTCATGAATTAATAATTCCCAAGTATTACCTGAATGAGTCCTGGGATTTTCTTCAGAGCTCTAAAACTATCTGTAACTGGGACCCAATCTTAAAGAGACTGAGACGCTCACTCAACCTCTGCAGCTAGGACATGATAAAAATGATTGAAGCCAGTTGCCAACATAAAAGTGCCTATGTGTGGTTATTAATAATCCTGAGCGAGGCCCATTACAGGGAACCTGCAGCTTTTATGCTTCCGTCATTTCAGCTGTGCTATCATCCTCTCCAGAAAGAAGAATCGCCCCGAACACAAATTCTTCCAGCTGTCTATTTTCCAATAAAGAGAATCCTGCCAATGATGAAAACAGTGACGGGGCCTTTTCAAAGGCCCCACTCAAGAGGCCGGGAAGAACAGAATGAGGACCATTTACCTTGTCGGTTACAAATCATCACACACTTGGCTGTTTCCAAGTTGAAGGCAGGATGTTTCATTAACAGAGACAGGAAAGGAGGTGAAGCCCTGTCAATTAAGGGTGGTTTCCAAAAAGATGCTTTTTACTGTTACTTTTTTAATCTTAAAAAACAGCAGGAGAAAATAAACAACCAAGACATCTAAAAGGATGCTACATATACCCCCTTCTCCAGCCCCCATGGCATTTGCTGCTGTGTCTTGTTTAGAGAGAATCCTCAGGGAAAGTCTTCCACCCCAGAAATTCTTCCTTTCCTGTCAGTTAGGACCATGCTTCCTGTTTCTTCCACAGGAAATTGTTATGGGTTGTTCTGAACCACTGCTTGAAAACGTTTATGTTAAAAATGTAATGCGTTGGACCCATAGCAACCAGCTCCCTAACATTGCCTGTGGTGATCTAAAAAATACTGAGATAAATATTAGTATATTTAGCACAGTGGCAAACAATATTAGTGTTTGGTTTGGAAGAAAAAGATGGAGAAGGAAAAATAACCACTTCTAGGAGTTAAAGAGGTTTCTTTATTTTTCTTAGCCACAAAGCAACCTGGGGGCTCAGAGTCCTTCACCAAAAACCTTAGTTAAATGGTTAAAGCAGGAACACGGAAAGTCAAGGCTTCCCCATTTTATGAAGCCAGGACTGGGGTTGATTCTACCCTTAAAGCTGAAAATCAGTTTGGCGGACCCTCAGAAAAATGAACATAATACTACCTGAGGACCCAGCTATTCCACTCCTGGGCATATACTCACAAGATGCTCCAACATGTAATAAAGACACATGTTCCACTATGTTCATAGCAGCCATATTTATAATAGCCAGAAACTGGAAACAAACCAGATGTCCCTCAACAGAGGAATGGATACAGAAAATGTGGTACATTTACACAATGGAATACTACTCAGCTATGAAAAACAATGACTTCATGAAATTCTTAGGCAAATGGATGGAACGTGAAAATATCATTCTGAGCGAGGTAACGCAGTCACAAAAGAATAAACACAGTATGTACTCACTGATAAGTGGTTATTAGCCCAAAAGTTAGAAATACCCAAGAGTCACTTCACAGCAACTGTTGGACTGAGCATGAGGTCCCAGATGGAGGAGTTGGAGAAGAGACTGAAGGAGCTGAGGGGGCTTGCAGCCACAGGGAGGGAGCAAAAGTGGCAACTGGCCTGACCCCTCGATGTTCTCAGAGACTGGATCACCAACCAAAGAATACACATGGAAAGACCCATGGTGCTGGCCACATATGTGGCAGAGGAGGGTCTTGTTAGCCATCAGGGGGAGCAGAGCCCCTAAGGCCTGAGGGTGTTAGATCCCCCAGTATAGGAGAATGCCAAGAAGTGAAGACGAGAGTGGATGGGTGGGTGGTAGAACACCCCCATAGTGGCAAGGGGAGGGGGAGGAAATGGGGAGGTTCCAAAGGGGAGATCTGGAAAGGGGAAAACATTTGAAATGTAAATAAAGTATGAAAAAAATGAAAAAAAAAAGAAAGTTAACCTTGAAAAAAACAAACAAACAAACAAAAAGCTTTTGTTCTTTGAACCATTAGTGGTTCACAGATACTGTGAAAAGGGTCGGAGCAAGAGGCTTCATATATATGGGATGTCTTTTCTCAAGAACATAGCCGCTGCGCCATCAAGTACAGAACTTCCTTCAACATGTGATTCTTACACCTTTCTTGTATGTTTCCTGAGTGTTTAGAATGTAGTACTCAAGGTCCGGGTGACTTAAAGTAAGTAACCATGGCCCATCCTGTACTTGTATACATCAGTCACAATTTTGTGTGTGTGTGTGTGTGTGTGATCCAGAGTAGTTTCTCTCTCACCCCAGATAGATGCAAGATTACAATAATTGGCGATATCTGGGGTTTCAGAGATTAATCGCATCCCCTGGGAAGTGAGTGAGCAGGGAGAAGAAGAAATTGGTTGGAGAAACAAAAGGCGAGCTACATCCCAGGTACATTTCTGCCCTCCCAACCCCAGTGCAAACTGGGCAGTACACAGGTCATCTTCAGGGAGAGGCGGAAGCGAGAAAGGGGTCAAGAAACATACCAGAGCTCAGAGACATTAACTGCCTTGCTCTGGGCTGCTATGGGAAAGCTGGGTGTTATCACTCTCAGGATGTTGTGGGAACAGCCATCTCCATGGAGTCTCTTGCAGTTACATCAGCCAGATGAAACTGGCTCTGTTTAACTCACTGAAGAGCTATGTAAGGCACAGGTAACAGCACGTGCACACTCCACTTGGGAACTGCCTCTGGGAGCCAGAAAAGGGTATAGGTTTTAGCAAGCAGAACAAAGACTACAGGCAACACGGGCTCCTATCGCCCCCTATTGTTAAAAGCCTGTATATCAAGGACATCACGCATCCACCCAGAGTCAGGATCAGGTCCTTACTTCTTTGGCTTTTGAGAGGTGTCATCATCTTCGTAGAGCTGTCCTTGTTATTTTTACCCATACATCTGATGGTCTGGTCCGCTGTCATCTTTTGTTGTTTTAGCCAAATGCATCTTGTTGCATATGGTGTGGAGAAAAGACTGAGCAGATAGCACAGCAAGCTGCTGCGGAGAGTCCTGCCAACTGTCACAGAGGTCCAACCTGGCATCTTGTGTTTCCCTAACAACAGTCTATATGGTCCAGCCTCCACTCCAGGCACTCCAGCCCAGCGAGGAAGTCACTAACACCTGCTCTAGGTTGAGACTCAAGCCTATTCATGCTAACTCACAAACACAATGCTTATTGAAATAGAGACAGGGGTTCCATGGGACTCCTGCATATATTCTAGAAACAGAGCGCCAAGCCCTCTCTATTCTTCTGCTCCTCTATCCTCTGCCTGACTCACAAGAAGTGAGCTGAAGCCTTTAAACTCAAATTGATCTTTAGTGTTATTGGCAGAAGGTTGTGGTATTTATCAGTGTTATCTCGTATTGGCAGATTCCGGACACTGAAATGGTGACTTTAGTTGCTCTTACAAGACAGCCCCATGCTCCTCATGGGGCAGAATGTATTGAGTCTCTCTGGGTAAGGTCCTGGATAGTACAGATTGTCTTGTTAGATGAAATAACAGCCCAGTACCTCAGCCATGCGTGGGTGGATGCTGAGTACAATCCTGCCTCAGATTTGGATGGGTGTCTGACACTTGTTTAAAATGAGACTGATAAACTCTTTAGGGTTTTGTAGGATGTAACTTGTCTGTAACCATAGATTCGAGGGAAAATGTACTTTCTGTATCCAGGGAAGCACTTACAGATCCTCTTCTGAAGACACTTCTACTCCTATCTGGGAAAGTTGGTGGCTTTGCTCAGCATCCTTCCTGTGTGGTCACCTTGTGCATACAGTCCTCCATGTCTTGTGGCTCTGCAGGACTCAATATTTAAGTCCTCACTAGCTGCTCAACATGCTGCTCACTAAGACTCATCAGTGAGAGGACCTTGCAGGAAAAGTGAAGAGTCAGAGTCAGCTCCCTGGATGATTATGGTCAGCTGAGAACAGCCAGTAAGACTGCCTACAAGGCTCTGACAAGCAGCCTGTGGAATCTTAGTGTCATCATAGACAAGTACATATTCAGTAATACAAATATTTTGTTCATTATCTTTTAACTTAGTTTTTTTAATGTGTCTGGGTGCTTTGCCTATATTACACGTTCTCCATATGTGGGACATGACCCCTTTGGATGGTCACATATCAGATATCCTGCACATGACATATTTACATAATGATTCATAAAGTAGCAACAAAATAACTGTGTGGGTGGGGGAGTCATCACAACATGGGGAGCTGAATTAAAAGGTCACAGCACTAGGAAAGGTGAGAACCACTGGTCTACATGTATGTTGATGCGTCATGTAAGTATATTGCCCTCAGAGGCCAGTAGAAAGTAATGGATCCTCTGGAATGGAAGTTACAGATGGTTGTAAGCCTCTGTGTGGATGCTGGGAATCTAACCCAAGTCCTGTATGAAATAAGCACATGCTCTTAACCACTGAGACATCTCTCTAGCCCTTTGATCATTATTTATAGGCACTGTAGAATCCACACTGTCTATGCTAATCTGGCTGGACTTCATATTAGTTACATTTAATTCTGCCTAGAAGAGCAGGTCATTCGGTATTTCTCCACTAGGTCCAAATTCCACTACGGTTTGTCCCTGCATGTTATGTTTACGTCTTTAATTTCAGGGTGCTCATGGACTCCAGACACATTGCATTTCTTTATATGGCACTACACATGCACACATTGGGAAGCATACCTATGTGTCAGTCCAGGGGAGCCTTCTGGAAATCTCTCCTTCAGATCTGTATTCATGTGCCACTGACTCCTGTGGCACACACATTAATGCACACTTTCTTGGGGACATCATAAAGAGGAACATAGAGAACAGATGAGTACTGGCAACAAAAGGTCTCATTCCAGGAGACACCCAGTCACTTTCTCTCCAAACACAATGACTTACCAGGGCTAGAGGTGGCTCAATGGCTAAGAGCAAGTACTGCTCTTGTAGGGGACCCAGGTTTAGATCCTGTGTGATTTCAGCTCAAGTAGATCAAATAATACCCTCATCTGACCTGCAGAGAGAGAGAGAGAGAGAGAGAGAGAGAATTACTTTCTTTCTTACCCAGGGTAGTAGAGTCTTGACTCTCTGGCTAATTACTTTCATTTGGGGATAACCTGTTCTTTGAGGCTTTGCTCCTCCTGGGATCTTATCTCTATGCCTTCAGCACTGAAGGGGGATGAGACAGACTAGGTAAGCACACACTCCATAGTGATGCATGTGCCTGTGCAAAACCGGGATGGAAACTGAGGAAGTAAAGGAAGAAGACACACAATAAAGGCAGAGGAGCCAGACTTTTACCTGTCTGTTACCCTGCTGGATTTTTTTTTATGTCAACTTGACACAAGCTAATGTCATATGAGAGGAGGGAACCTCAATTAAGAAAATGCCTTCATAAGATCGGGGCAGGAAAGCCTGTAAGGCATTTCTTAATTAGGACTGATGGGCTGAAGGGAGAGCGCCCAGCCCATTGTGGATGGTGCCATCCCTGGGCTGGTGATCCTGAATGCTATAGGAACACAGGCTGAGCTAGCTGTGAGGAGCAAGCCAGTAAACAGCACTGCTCCATGGCCTCTGCATCAGCTCCTGTTTCCAGGGTCCTGCCCTGTTTAAGTTCCTGTTCTGACCTCCTTTACTGATCAACAGTGATATGGAAGCATAAGTCAAATGAACCCATTCTTTCCCACCCTGCTTTCAGTCCTGGTGTTCCATCGCAGTAATAGAACCCCTAAGTAAGACAGTTACTTGTGGGCCCATGTGAGGAAGTGTCACCCTTAGCATGCAACTTGGAAGAACCTGCTGTGGATTCTCTTATCTTTTTACTGACTCCGACTCCAGCCAAGCCGCAGTGGACCTCTCGTTATCCATAGAAGGTGGTGGTGGCCAGTGGCCCTTTAGATGATGACAGAACAGGTTAGCGAAGGTAAGGTAAGCCAAGCTCTCATTTTCAAGTTTCATCAAGATTCACCCTCTTACTGTTGGCTGTAGACCATTTCTCCTGAATTAACTGAACATATCTTACTTATTCATCCTCTTACTGTTGGCTGTAGACCATTTCTCCCGAATTAACTGAACATATCTTACTTATTCACCCTCTTACTGTTGGCTGTAGACCATTTCTCCCAAATTAACTGAACATATCTTACTTCAACAAGCATTACTATAACCCTTCTTGATGCCATGCAGTATAATGGTACATTAACATGATTTCAACTCTTCTTTTCATAATAATCATAGCTAATTATTCTTTTAGAAGGCAGTCATTTCATTTCTGAGCCTGTCTCCATTATAAAAGTTCTACAAGCTGACTAAGAAAGACCCTTAGGAATTATACTGATAAAGCAAGAATCCCAATAGATTTTTCCCCAGTAATTAATTTATTTAATCACTCTACATCCTGCTCTCAGCCCCCTCCTCCCAGGCTGCCCCTCACATAGCCTCTCCCACCCTCCCTTATCCTCTTATTAAAGGACACCCCCCACTCCCTAGCTACCAACCCACCCTGGCACAGCAAGTCACTGCAGGACTAGGCACATCCTCTCCCACGGAGGCCAGACAAGGCATCTCAGTTAGGGGATCCAATATTCTTTCTGAACATGGTCCTATTGTTCTAGGGATCAAACCCAGGGTTCCAAGGATGCTAGGCAAGCCCTTTTCTCTTTTTATTTGGGACAAGTTTTCACTAAGTTGTCTGGGTTGGTCTTGAATTTGCAGTCCTCTGCAACCTCCCTCCTCGTTAGAGGTCTGTTCCGTGGACTTCCTACAGATTCTTTCTTGTCCTAAACTCACCATTCCAGGGAGGTGAGGGGTAAACTGATGGGCTCATGCAGGACTAAGAAGCACTCAGAAGCAGAATGGCAACCGACTAAGTCTTTTTTCAAGGCCATTAGAATGATATAACCCAAAATTCTGTTAAAGAGGCAGAAGGCAGGACTGGAGTTACTGATGGCTATGAACCTTGTGGGTGCTGGGAACCGAACCCAGATCCTCTGCAAGAGCAGCAGATTCTTCTAACTGCTGAACCATCTCTCCAGCCCCCAGAAGTTCATTTTCTCAAATTAAAAAAAAAAAGATGTTTAAGTGGATTTTTTGTATTAATACTAGGTGAAATAGAATAATACATTTATGGATAATGCATAGAAATAAAATTTGAAAATAAAGATAAAAATCTTAGGTAAGACTTAACAAACAATGGAGGTATATTTACATACTTCATATTATCTGATCCATATATGAATCAAAACACAAACACTAAAATCACATCTACATCAGGAAATAGACACCAGGAATATCTTCATCAGAAACAACCGAACAGTACATCAGAAACAACCCAACAGTAAGGAAAATATTTTATCTCCATTTTCATCTAAGTCAGAGACTCAACTCTACAAGATTTGAGCTAGGATAGAGGAAAAGATGGAGATAGTGTGTGCCCACCCACCACAAAGAAGACTCAAGCATTCTCAGGGGGCTGAACCACATACACCCAGGCCCAGAAAGTTGGGCTTGGTTTCTTTGTTCAGACTGTAGAGATGACCTCAATCAAGTCCTTGCTGCCTGTCTTAGTCAGGGTTTCTATTCCTGAACAAAACATCATGACCAAGAAGCAAGTTTGGGAGGAAAGGATTTATTCAGCTTACACTTTTACATTATTGTTTATCACCAAATGAAGTCAGGACAGGAACTTACAAGGGAAAGAACTTGGAGGCAGGAGTTGATGCAGAGTCCATGGAGGGGTGCTGCTTACTGGCTTGCTTCCCGGGTTTGCTCAGTCTGCTTTCTTATAGAACCCAGAACTACCAGTCCAGGGATGACACCACCCACAAGGGGCTCTCCCACTCTTTATCACTAATTGAGAAAATGCCTTACAGCCGGATCTCATGGAGGCATTTCCTCAAGGGAGACTCCTTTGTGATAACTCCAGCTTGTATCAAGTTGACACATAAAACCAGCCAGTATATTGCATAAACATGAGGATCTGAGTTCTAATCCCAGAACTGACATATAAGGTCAAATGTAGCATCATGTGCTTGAAACTCAGCATTGTGGAGGCAGAAATGGAGGATGTCTGGGGCCTGCTGGTCAGCCTGAATAACCTACTCAGGGAGTTCCAGGTCCCAGTGAGAGATCGTGTCCCAAAAATCAAAACAGACAGCACCTGAGGATCTATACTAGAGGATCAGCCCTCAAGCACATGAATATGTGTGTGTACACATACAGTTACATGCATACACATATATCATAACACACACACACACACACACACACACACACACACACGTACACACAGTACTTTGTCCCTTGGAACTCCCTGTAGACAGAAAGGGCTACCATTGGCTGTAAGGAATCACCCGCGAATGGAGGTCTTCTAAGCACTGAGTACTTTTCTGTGCAAATCCTTTTCTACCATTTACAGGATTTTTTTTCCCGGTTGAATGCAAGCACACCTGGAAGTGGCATCTGTTGGCTGTCTTTTTGTCTATGTGCTTCTCTGTTTCTCCCTCTCATCTCCATTGCTCATTACTGAATGGCTCACTCTATGGTGCACACAGCCCGTTTCTACCCTAAGCACAGAAGTTTAAATGGTCTGCTATGGCTTCTGTCTGGGCACCTGTTGAGATCTGGGGATTGCATTTCATAGCCTGTTAGATCGAGTGTCTGGTTTTCTGAGACAGGCCCCTACCTCTCTCTGCAGTCAGCACTTTTTCCCTCAGTAACTGTGTGGAGCCAGAGCACATGGAGGGACCCCCTGCTGGAACCACACTTTCATCTTTTGAAACACATGTCTACCTTCAATTTTTTCTTGTTCTATTTTCTGCTTCTATGTAGTGACATTAAAAAAAAAAAGATTTTAAAAGTTCCTTAATAAAGAATGGGGACTTTGATAAACAGTGTCAATTATGCATGCAAGAATTATTGATTTTATTTTATTCTGTTTCCCTTTCCAACCTGGGGAGGATTTTCTTCCTGAAGGCAAGTCACTGACTCTTCTGGCGTCTCCACTCAGCTTAGGTCCCTCTTTCCAGGCATGAGAATCATTACTGCACAGTCCTAGGAAATCTTCAATCAATGCATAGTAGATAACAATGTTGGTAGCAATCCACTGCTTAGCAAAACCTTTTTGAAATACAATGGTTATTATTTTTCCTGTCATTACAATAACTTATTGTGTTGGTATCATTTATTTCAATACATACTTCCCCATACATTAAAACATAGATGACCTTGGTTATTCCATGTCTAAGGGTTTCTGTATTTCCTCACTGGTGCTGTGGAATGTTGGGCAAGAGAATGAGGAAAACATTTGTAAGGCAGTCCTCTAGAGGAATATGGTACCTCAAAGATCCCCAAGAGTCAGGTGTCCAAGAAAAGGGGAACTGGGAGGACTAAGGACTGGCCCAGCTCATGGATGAGGCTTTCTCTGACCACCCTGACTATGTTCCCCGTGTGTCTGTTTCTGCTTCAATCTTGTCCAATAGGGTAAAGCCATATGGTGACCTCAGAGAAACTCAAGATCACGTGCTAGAGATATTTCTCAAAGGGGAAAAGAGAGAGGACACAGAATTTTTGAGTTATATGCAACCTGTATGTGCTTCCTGTCATGTCCCAAGTCTAGTGACCCATGTCTTAGCATGACTGGTCATTACTGGTCTTAAGTTCTGGCTCTGTTTGGTGTCCAAGTACCCAGAAGAGCTCCAGAGCATGGAGTCAGCCTGCCACAGGTATGGAACCAGCAGGATACTTGTTGTGAGTTGTCAAGAGTCCTAAGAAAAGCTTAAGACAAGGTGTGGAGGCACAAGACAGGTGGCAGAGGCTGTGAATGGTTTTCAAAGTCAAACCACAAATGTCATCACTAGTGGAGTACAGACGTCATCAGATGACTGTTTTAAAAACACAATAAGAGTTCAGAACAATGTTCTATTCTCCAGACACTCAGGTCAGGCCACATTCTGGAAGCATCCTAAGGTCACATTCCCTCTCTGCTGAGAGTGCCATCGGTGTTGGTATCATGGCGATTGGGAATCCAACTACTTGCAAAGCCTTCATCCTGGCTATCATGCAGTGGATTTCATTTCCTTTTGCCCACTATGTTATCTTGTCTAAGGAGATGGAACCTGTGGGACAGGGGAAGAAATGACCTTACCTTTCTGGATGGACTCATCTAACAAAAGGCAGATATGTGGGTTTGATGTTTTATGGAAGCATTGTGTTCCCAAAAGCCCATGTGTTTGTGCTTTAGGTAGATATTGGCATTGTTGTCTGTGTATACGGACAGTCTCAAAGGAGAGTCAAGGACTACTACCTGAAGATGAGAGAATATATGAAGTGCCTTCAGGGAAGGGAGAAGTGGAGATTGGTTTTCATATTTAGAATGTAGATAAACAAGAAGGGAAACAATTTCTGTTCCATCTCCCACCTTAGCATACTTCCCTGAAAGGACTGCATTGTATTCAGGAGAGACAAGGCTCTGCAATGTCTCGAGATAATGTCAACATGTTGGTGATAGGAATCACTTTCTCTGCATGGCCCTGGCACACTCTCAGCTTATTTCTTACCACTCTGACACTGCAACTGGCATCTCAGGGTATTGACAGGCAAGTACTGTCCGGACAGCATCATAGGTCCTGTAGGAATCAGCAGCTCATTTAAGATCATCAGAAATACACTTACTCATTCTCTAATAAGGGACATTGTCTGTGCTTTAAATAATAAATGGCAGCTTTAGTACAGTGGCTATAAAATCTCAGCGATTTCTGAGAAAATCACAGTTGCAAAACTGAAACTCATCCCTCAAGTAGCTGTGACTGGAATGGTAGTCGAACCTCCCCCAAGCATAAGGGAAGATGTTGTAATTTTTGCAAATAATATTTTATTAATCATTTGAGCACTTGATACAGATACACCATCTATTTTGATAATATTCAGCTTCTGCTTCTCCTCTTAACTTCTCCAAGATCCATCCCCCACCTTCCACCTCCCCCCACTTCACGTCTCCCCTTGAGGAGATTTCTTTATAACCCACTTAATCCAGTTAGCGATGCCAACATTTGCACGGGCGTGGACCATCCACCAGAACACCGTCTACCTAACAGTGGTCACACACTAAAAGAACACCAACTCTCCCTCCTGCAGCAGCCACCAACTTCTAAGAGCACGTCAGCTAAGGGCGAGGGCTTGTGAGCCTCTTCCCTCTCCATCTGGAGCATTGACTATTCCATTCTGCATCCCACAATGGATGCGTGGTCTTGTGTAGATAACCACATCTAATGTGAGCTCATGAACACTACTGTCTTGTCCAGAAAACACTGCCTCATACCAATCCTCTTTGAGCTCTGGATTCCATAGTCTTTCTGCCCTCAATTCTGAGGTGTTCCCTGAGCCTTAAGGGTAGAGGGGATGTAATACAGATGTCCCATATATAGCTGATCAGTCTACAGACTCTGGTCTTTGCACTTTAACTAGAGGTAAGTTTCTGCTTTTTAATTTGCATTTTAAGTGTTTTAAAGTGCACTTAAAAATAAAATTGTTCCAAAGGACCAAAAGCAACAAAGACATCAAACTAATTATTCCTCCCTTCTACACCAAAGTCTCATACATAAGAGAAAAAAGTTCAGTTCTGTTAACTATGTGTTTATGTCTCTATATCGGCACTCACGGATAATGTTCACTTATGGAATTCCCCACTTAAATACTATCTGTAGATTTGGATTTAGCCAAAATGAAATGATCCAAATTATGATGGTACATCTCTATTATAAGCATCTCTAATTGTTGTGGCTGTTGTTAGATACAGTCTTACTCTAGAACCCTGGTTGGTCTGGAACTCACCGTGAAGAGCGGCCTAGCCTTGAAGTTAAGTTATACATTTCCACCTGTTTCTGCATAGTGTCTGCAAGCAGTTATTTTTTTTTAAGGATTTATTTATTTCTATTTCGTGCATTGGTGTTTTCTCTCATGCGTGTCCATGTATGTGTGTTGAATCCCCTAGAACTGGAGTTACAAATAGCTGAAAGCTGCCATGTGGCTGCTGGGAATTGAACCCAGGTCCTCTGGAAAAGCAGATAGTGCTCTTAACCACTGAGCCATCTCTGCAGCCTGCAAGCAGATATTTTATGCACACTGATTGAATCACTAGCCACAGTTAGTGACTGCTAATAAGAGATCTCATCAGAAGGCCTCACTGAATATGTCCATTCCAACCAGTAAACTGTGATTATATTTTACATGTTAGAAAATAATTTATCTTACCATGAATTTATTACATGTTTTTCCAGAGTATCTCCAAATTAAACACACCAGATATTCTCCCCACGGTTTTACTTCCTAGAGAATTTCCCATGGACTTGCACCCTGCTTCCTGTCAGATCCAGACAGGTATTATGCTAGGCAGCAGAACACACACTGACTCATATTGTTCTACATGATTTGGTATTGATTGCCTGCTTCCTGGACCCTGTTTTCTTGCTTGGTTTATTGCTACATCTTAGCAAAACATGTCCTCCAAAGTTCCCTGAGAAGGAAGACACTTACATGCTACATTTCACCTTGCTGTTGGACATTGTGTTTGCTTGAGCCTGAGATTTGATAGTCGTTTAACTGGGTGTAGAATTCTAAGGTGAAAATTAGTTCCCTTCAGAAATGAGGATATATTTTCTCTTTTACTTCTCTACATTGCTGCCAAGAGGCACAAAATTCTCATTTCTGATCTCTTGTAATCTGTCAATTTTTTTCTTGCCTGTGAAATCTTCAAAGTTTTCACCTGATTCCTGATGTTCTGAAACATTACACCAATAGGCCACAGGAGGATTCCTTTTTGTTCTCTGTGCTAACCAAGCACGTTCAAGTATGAAAAATCGAGCTGTTCCTCCATGCTCTTCTCATCCTTAACCTGTTAGGAGTTTCTGGTGTTTTCTTTTGTGATGTGCTGCATTACTTATTATTATGCGTTATTTACTTTAGATCAGGTACGATGGGGCATGTTCTGGGTGGTATGGCTGTGGACTACAGACTTGATTTTCTATTTTCATCTTTGCTTTTGACATTGCCTCAGTATAGGGTTGGTGACATGCACCCGTCTTTATGTTCAGAATTCAGTAATCCAGAACCTCACCGGTCTCTCTACACTCCTTTGAGAAGCATATTGTGTGGCCAATGAGAGGCTCAGCAGGTAAAAGCACCTGCTGCCAAGCCTAGAAAGCCAAGGTCAATGTCTGGGACCCACACAGGGGAAAGAGAGATTCGACTCCAGCAACTTGTCTTCTGCCCTCTAAGATCACAGGAATATCCACAAACATATATGTACACATGTTCACATACACACAGACATATATACATACATGTATATAATACATGATGCACATGCACACATACACACACACACATATATATAGATACACACACGCATGTGTGTGTATCTATATATATACACATTTATACACACATATACATGCCCATATACACATATACATACACACACATACAGACACATACACATATGTATATATGTATATACATACACATATAGACACATACATACACTCCCCCATATCTTTACATATATACACACATACATATACATGCATACACACATATATACATATATACATACATATATACATACATACATATACATGTACACACACATATACCACACACCCATATATATACACAGATGTGTATACACACATCCTATACATGCATACACATTTATACACATATACACACATATATGCTTACACAAAGAGAACATAAATTAAAATATATTGACTTTTTAAAAATCCTAACAGACTGTGGTTTCAGAGTCACTCTCCTCTCATCTCCTGAGGACACTGGGAAGGCTCTGTTTGTGCTGCCAACACTATTTCATGTCTTCTGCTTCTTTCATGGAGTCCACTTCCTCTGGATTATTTTAAGTTTTATTTTTTAGGGGGGTGCTTGCTTGCTGAGGTCTGATTACCTGGTTGGAATCTATGCTCACCTGTCATGCAACAGTCATTACCCTTGTCTGCTCATTTTCCTTGAAGCACAAAAGAGTTGTTAGCTCACTTTGAAACTTTAAATGCCTCAAACCAAACTGGGTACAGTGGTAGCCCACACACAATCCCAGCATTCAGAAGGCTGAGACAAAGATCATACTGAGTTCCAAGCCAATATGGATGTGTAATAAGATCCTGTGTCAAAACCAAACTAATATTGATGGTGATGGTGGTGGCGGTCATGGTGGTGGTGATGTCGGTGGTGGTGGTGGTGGTGGTGGTGGTAATGGTGATGATGATGATGATGATAAGACTACACATACCTGGAAGTAGTGTATTTACTGATAGAATTAATTGTAGATCAAGAGAGCTTTGAAGGATAATCTCAGATCTCCCTGATCTATTCACCCTTCACCTAGCGCTGATCACCCTTAAGAGAATCCTCTAACATACTACCTGAAGATTATATCTGGCTGCCAACAACCTAGGAAGAGGGCAAGGGAGATCATGATTTTACCAAACACCATTCCAGACAGTATCTTTCTCCACTGTTTTTATTGCTCCCTGCTCAGTGGATTCTCTCTATTAACCTTCTCCATCTCTAGCTTTGAGCAAAGATGGGGAAAGTGTAAATCCATGGACTATGTTCAACCAGAGATAATTTTTGAAGGTACAAGCATTCTATACATAAAAATATGAAACCATGTTTCTCTTCTCAGCCCTAAGAATCATGTCTAAATTTAACAATGTCATTTGCCCCTACCCCTAAGACTCTGAGGGGTTGCTACAATGGAATTCTTGGAATTTGTATTCTAACTTAAGAGATACCCTAACTCCTCAAGAGGATATGCAAACTCCACTCTACTCTCACAACTTAGTCCTCGGTGTTTACCCATTTTTCCCTCTATTCTCAGTGCTTACATGGGAGTTTTCAAAAAGCTATTATACAAATACATGATTATAATTTTAAAATCTCTATATAGATTAAGACAAGAACTAAAGTAGAGTTGGGAAGTATATTTTCTAGTAATTAATGGGGGTAAGATATGTAATATATGCCCATATATTTCTACCATAAAATTCTCTGAAATTTTAAAATATTGATCAAAATGTTAAAGGAATAGTTAACCTACCTAATTCAATCTATAAGCCCCAAATCATACCTTTAAATGTGCCTATGAACCAGTCATTGATGCCAAGACCCAAACATATCCAATTCAAGGCCATAGGATTCACTGACCCCCTGACTTCCAACCTCACATTCACTGCTCTTGGCCTAACTGGTGAACTTCTGTAAGTATGGAGTCAGCAAAATAGCACCAGCTATGCAGATGAGATGCTGAACTGTAGTTGTCAAGGTCACTGGAATGAGAGAAGCCCAGGAGATTGATAAAGCTTACCTCCAGGTGTGTCTGTGGCTTGGTCTTCAGAGATAAATGACACTTGAGTTGGTCAGATAAGTGGAGTACACTGGTCCTGAATATGGGCAGCACCTTGTAATAGACTTGGACCAAAAAGAAGCTAAGAAGGCAACCCACAGTACTGTGTGCTCAGACTTAACCATCTAGAGCTGATGTGCGTTTGGGACTGTTGCTACCTGTGGTCATCAGACTTCTGATGTGTTCAGTCTTTGAACACAGACTCAGTTGCAGAAACTCTTTTCCTAGGGAGACATCAGCAAGTGTTCACCACCTCCTCACAGTGCCCCAACAATTCCATTAAAGTCCAACTTCAGTTTACAAAATGTGGTTGATGGGTTCCTTTCCTGTGGGTGACCCCAAAGCTGCTATTCCACTAAGTTTCACCTCAGAATGGATGACAACTTCCCCCTAGCTGTAAAAGTGGAGTCCATCTCAGTTAACTCTCCACAGTCTGTATATGCTAGCACCTCCCAAGACCATGAGGCCACAGGCACTCAGGGAAGAATTGAACATACACCACTGGCAGGTTCATGAGGAAGCAATTGTAGTCTCCGGTGAGGTTTGAATGACACTTTCCAACCCCTCCTTCTATTAGGAAATGTCAACTCCTGACACACCCAATCTTCTCCAAATAGTCACATCTGTTACGAAGTAGACGGTGGCTGTTGTACAGGACGAACAACTCTCTACAGCAGATTTTCAGAGGCCACTAGTCAGAGAGCTTCCAGGACTTCAGCCTGAGAAGTATCATGAGGTCATCTTGTTCTAAGGCTTCCACTTTCTTAGGCGAAGCAACCCATCTGAAGGTAGCCATTGTGGGACTACTCAGTTCATGAGTTTACAAACCATCCTAATAATCCCCTCTGTCTTAGTTAGGGTTTTACTGCTGTGAACAGACACCATGACCAAGGCAAGTCTTTAAAGGACAGCATTTAATTGGGGCTGGCTTACAGGGTCAGAGGTTCAGTCCGTTATCATCAAGGCAGGAGCATGGCAGCATCTGGGCAGGCATGGTGGCAGGAGGAGAGGAGAGTTCTACACATTCATCTGAAGGCTGCTAGTAGAATACTGACTTCCAGGCATGCCAGTCTTAAAGCCACAGTGACTCACCTACTCCAACAGGGCCACACCCTCTAATAGTGCCACTCCCTGGGCCAAGCATACACAAACCATCACACCCTCTTATAGTAAGGAATCTTCATTCCATTGGTCTGCCCCTCTGGAGAACCCTGAATGATGCTGTGACAAGGAGCTTAGCACGGAAGGTAAAGGAAACTGACATTAGAGTCTGGGAATGGAAGCTCATGTCTTAACGAAAACTATTTCATAAATAATAAGCCATGTTATTACTACATTGTTAGGCATACCATTTTGGTCAATGATCTAAAAGCAATTAGGTGCATTTGGCAAGGAACTAAAAGAAAAATGCAAGCTGGCTATAATACTGGGATAATTTGAAAGCAGAAATGAAAGGGACTAAATAGCATTCAGAAATGTAGGGCAATGACAAGTTAGAAAGGCTGATCACTTTTAGGCTTAAAACGTAAAAAGTAAAATTAAAGGAGCTTTAAGATGATGAAGATTTAATCTATTTGGAATAAAGCAAATTAGAGATGTGGCCTTTACTTTCAGTATTAAAACATCTAAGTGAATTAGGAGCTTCAAAGCAATATAGAAAAAATATAAAAATATAAAAAATAAAAATAAAAAATATAAATATAAAAAGCAATATAAAAATAAGGAGGGCATTTTCAAACCCGCTAGAGGGAAATGAAGGGTTCTTTTTTTTTGTTCGTTATTCTTTTCTCTTTTTTTTTTCTTTTTTAGCAAAAAAGCAAAATACAGATGAAACTTTAGTTCCCAAAAGAGACAGGCAACCCACAAAATATTAAGACTGGCATGAACAAGAACTGTCTTGTTTTCATAGACTTAAAATTTCTAAGAAATCACAGTACTGTATTTAAAAGTTTTGGACACCTCTACTTCATGAGCAGATGCAGCTGAGGAAAACATGTGTCTGCATCTTCATCACATGCCTCAGGGATAGCCAACGAGAAAAATGGAACATGAAAGACCAGCACTGAGCAAAGTCCATTTAAACACAGGGATCCTTCCCAAAAGCAGATCCTCAGACTGACAAATGACCAGGCCAACAGAGCCACTGCATCCTCCAGAGGAACAGAATCAACAGGAGAGAGAGGTCTAATTATAAGAGAAGATTAGAATGGTTTACAAGGCCACATAATGGCTATCTTCAGGCCGGTGAGTCAAGAAACCAGCAGTTGGTCAGTCTATGAAAGTGGGAGACACAGAATAGGAGAGAACAAGTGCTCAGCAGTAGAGTGTATGCAAGGGCTAAGGTTCTGCCTCAGCATCACACACATATGCACATATATATACACACATATGTACATGTACACACACACATATACACACAGACACATATACACACACCACACACACATACACACACCACACATATATAAGCCACACAAAACCACACACAGCACACCACAAACATACATACTCACACACATACAACCACATACACTCAATCAATTTTATATTAATAAAATGATATTCTTTGGGGAGATTTCATCAAAACAAATAGCTTTGCACACGTTGGAGAGAAAATGAAAACTTAGACACACTTTTGTTCATCCACTCTCATACCATACCCTATCCCTTTCTGAATGGTGTTATTCATCCACACTCGGTTAAAAGAATGTTAACTTATTTGAACATAACTATAAACTCAAGTTTCAATTGTTTTCAAGTCTCTGGTTTTCACACTGGAAATAGCCCCTCCCTCCTTCCTTCCATCACCCTGCTTTCCATTCACCGCTCATTCCCTCCTGCTCCCTCCCTCCTTCCTCTCCTTCTTCCTTTCCAACACACTCTTCTCTTCTCTCTTCCATAGCTACTTTTCCAGAGCAGGAATAATTTTTTGGAACCAAACATCAAAGTAGATTTTGTACCATTAAAAATGTTTTAATGTAAAACTTTTTATGCTTATATTTCAAGCATATTCTTTCCCTTCCCCAAAGCCCTCCCAGATTATGCACACCTCCCTACCCACACAGCATTATGTCCTCTCTCAAAACATCAAAATGTCAAAACAAACAATAAAGAAAACATTAAGACAAAAAATACCAAAACTGAACAAATAGCACACACACACAAATCACAGTGTCTGTGTCAGCCAACTACTCCTAGGCATTTCTACTCTCTCTCTCTCTCTGTCTCTCTCTCTCTCTGTCTCCCCTTTCTTTCTTTATCTTTCTTTTCAAATATATACATATATATGTGTATATAAGTATATACATACTTATATATGTATATACTTATAGATATAGATAGTGTATGTGGTGTGTGTGTCTCTGTGTGTGTGTGTCTCTGTGTGTGTGTGTTTAAGTGAGGATACCACAAGAGGGTGCTAGATACCCTGTAGTTGAAGTGACAGGTAGCTATGAGCTACCTGGAGAGAGTATTGAAACCTACTGAGGTCCTGGGTAAAATTAGCAAGCACTGTGAACAACCCAGCCATTTCTCTAGCCTTAAATGTAAAATCTTAAAATGTTCTTTTAGCATAAATTGCTTCCTTCCAGCAAACATCAGTACAGACTGCAGGGAACTCGGTAGTTTGAAATATTTGTCAACAGTGAACTCTGAAGTCAAGAGATGGTCAAGGGGCTGGGGGCAGGTGGCTTAATAGTGGCAAGAAAAGCCCCAGAAACTTAACCTGGTTCTTGCTAATTAGATCTTTTCTTTTCTATTCTTTTCTTCCTTTCTCTGTTTCTTAGCCACTGTTGTTGTCATTGTTGCTGTTGCTGTTTTTAGTCATCTAACTCACACTGTAAGATTCTATTTTCTTAAGCAGGACTGGAGTCACTGACAGGAACTCTGTGGAAGCCCGCCCTCCTCTCTGATGCCCATTTCTATGCCACTCTCTGTGCCTATGCAGAAGCTCCTTGCTCAGTGTTCCTTGGCTTTATCCTACCAGCAGCTTTTGGCCCCATGCTTTTGGCTCCGTGATCTCACCAGGCAAATACTTGCCTTGGTTTTCTCAGATGTTGATGATGATGACAGTGACAATGGCTAACAATGAAGCAGTGACTAACACAGTTGGCACCAAGTGTCTAAGTTCACACAACAGCTTTGTGGATGGAAAGGACATGGAAAACAGACCCATTTTACAGACCTCTTCAAGGTTACTGATGTTAAATTTGTGACAAATCCTATGACCAAAAGCCAGTTGAAGCTGTGTCTATTTTTATCTTGCAGGACACAAACCATCACTGGGGAAAGTCAGCCCAGGAACTTGATGCGGAAACTACAGAGAAATGCAGCTTGCTATCTCTCTCACAAGCTCATGTTAAACAAACTTTCTTATACAGCCCAAGACCACTTGCCCTTAGAAAGGGGCCTTTAACAGTGGGATAGCCCTACTATATCAATACAAATTCAAGACAACCCCTCACAGACTTGCCCACAGGCCACTCTGACTTGAAAAACTCTCTCAAGTGAAACTCCCTTCGCAGATGAGTCTAGGCTATATCAAGTTGGATACTTGAAGCTTTGTAGGACAGTGTCCATGTAAGCAAAGCACCTTTGCAAATGGTGCTGGTTTATTGTTAAGATCAACAATAATTATTTTTGGAGCTGTTCCTCTATTCCTAGCAATAGGGCTACACTAAAACAAAATGATCCAGGCATCATGTAAAAAGTCAGTATCTTCTTAGGAATGGGGCAGGGAAGCATCTTGAACTGTTAGACATCCTAACATTAAACTTGGGGGTCAATGGAAATCACAAAACAGCTCCAAGAGATGGGGCAGTCTTTAAGAGCACCGGTTGCTCTTCCAGAGGATCCCAGTTTGCATTCCAGCAACCACATAGTGACTTACCTGTAACATCATTTTCAGGAGATGGAAGTCCCTTTTGACCTACATCAGGCAATGCAAATGTATATAGTATACTTACACACATGCAGACAAAATATTCTTACATATAAAATAAATCTTAAAAATCAAAAACAAACTACCTCAAAACAGAAAAGAGGGTAAAAAAAAAAAAAGCAAGTAAAACTCATGAATACATTCTAGGCCATCAAAAAATATTTTATATACTTTGTTTTACCTTGATATAATTAATGATATTTTGCACCAAGTTTAAGTAATGGGATTCCTTAAAGAAACTGAAGAAAATACAAAAAAAAAAAAAAAAAGAGTGTAAAGTAGGCTTCACCTTAGAGTTTTTCCTTAAGAGAATATCCGGGACAGCATACTAAAAAACAAAATTGCTACTTACTTTGTACTTAGATGGCATACATATTTCTAAATATTTTTTTCCTTTATGATAGTTAGTCTAACAACTGGCAAGTTATCAAACCATTTTCAAACATGACCTTTCCAAGGAAAAGATGTTCTAGCTGGTTTGGGAAACAGAAAATAGATTTTGTTTTTGTTTAAAATGTCAGACTTCAAAGTTGCCTTGAGCTTCACATAGTGGACCAAAGTCCCTTGATAGTTGGTAAAGTTAATAAGAAAAAGTTAGACTTAACCGAATAGCCTTGTTTATTTTTAGAAACTAAAGCAAAACCAGTAACCTTTATAAGGCATAGCCAATCAAACCAGGGCTTGAAGTGCTACAGAACACTGGGGAGATTATTTGCAAGATTTTATAACTGTCACGACCTCAATAGATAGACAGCATGCTATTTCCAGTGAGGGAGCTATGCAAAGCAGTGTAAATGGTCCTGATGTGGGAATTTGGACAGATGAGTGAAATGGAAGGAAAGGTGAAAATTGCTGTCCAAAGCATCCTCTGACAGGTTTGTGCTGGGTGTACTTATAGTCACTTTAGGAAGACTATCTTTCTGCTATCCAGAAGCAGAAAGATACACTGGAATGAGCTGAGAGGAAGAGTGAATACATCATTTTATTGAGTTTGAGGTTCAGGGGCAATGGAAGGGGCTAGCTGTGAGAAAGCATGGTGGGGAGTAAGCCAATGAGTATCAAGTGCCACTGGCTGTCAAACATTCTTACACTCCCTGAATACATTGTCTAATGCTTGGAAGCAAGAAAGAGCACATCTTGAGGTTAGACACCCTAAGCTCAAGATTATGGTTCAGTGTTGGGCACAAAATGGCCCCAACAAGGGAAGGGGGATGAAAAGGAAAGAAACAGTACACTCTGCTGCATCATTAAGCGTTTGAGATGCCTTTTGGCATTTTAATATCATTTCCTCTCTAAGTGATTTGATCCCTAAAGAAAATTAGGGGAATGCAGAAAGTGAAAGGAAGTTACAGTTGCACTGCCTTAAGTTACTTGACCATGCTGATTTTGCAGAAATTGTTGCCTCACAAGGCCCGTCAGACTGGGTGGGTATGGGATTTCCGTCATTGCTTCCATTTTTGTTTTTAACTCAAGATGATCATTGTTAGATCATTGACTATTCTTGAATATGCAAATATTCAGTTTGTACTCTTTGGGAAATTGTAAATTATTTGGGAAATAATACCACCATTGCTTTCAACCTTAAAGGCATTTATATTTATTTTTTTAAAAAATATTATTTGGAGGAATAGTGAGGTGTCTCAGTGGTTAGGGACACTTGCTGCCAAGCCTGACAACCTGAAGTCAATCAACAAAGAGCCACATGTGACAGGGAGAACCAACTCCCATAAACTGTCCTCTGATATCCACAAGCATGCCATGATAGGTGCATGACACCTACCTGTAAATTTTATTTTTTCAAATCCTATTTTCAATGATGGTTCTTAAAAACATTCGCCTTCCTTGTAACCCACCACCCACCAGAGGTAGTGGAATCGAAAGGATACAGGGGAAGTGGACCTGTTTAGTTGTTCTTTGGAGCAACTCCAGTCTGTGTTGTCTAGAACTTGGTAGTTCAGTTCACAGGTTAACAGGCAGCGGCAGCTCAATTCACTCACAAACACTTCATGGATACACCACAGTCCAGTTTGGTAGAGTTGGATTAGCAACCCCAGTGACACAATCTAGCAGAGACAGCCAGGCCTCAGCCTCAGCTCGAGTCAGCAGGAGGGACCAACAGGGACACCAGGAGAAGTTCTCAGCTGTGCCTCTCTCAGGGAAGCAAGATCAGTGAAGATGTGAGATCCACAAGTGTTATATAGCTAGCTGTGCCAGCAAGCCAAGCTCTATCTCCATCACTCCTTTAAGTCCAATTTATACCCTCCAAACATCACGTGTTCTCCACGGGCCTTGCCTCAGCACGTGCATCCAATCAGCCAGAGTCCAAGGAATCACCAAGAAACTGCAGCACACCACCAGAAGTTTTTTTGGTCATTTCTCTCTATGGCGTCTAGATAAATGCAGCTCAATTACGCAATGTAAGACGGACCAATACACAGGCATCTTTAGCAAAGAATCTTTCATCAATATGTCCTTTTACATGCTTGCTTTAGCAAGACATCCTCCCTCCTGTTTCTGCTTCAGCAAAATGTTCCTTCTTTGAAAGTTGGCCTTAGCCTTTCACACTTGTATCCACTTTAATGAAATGTTCCTTCACGTGTCTGCCCCAGCAAAACACCATCCAACCGACTTTCCAAAGAGTACTTACATTTCCACTTCACCCACAGGCACACAGTAAAAACATGTAAAAGGGTTTCTAAACTTGTTTTTTAAATGTACTACCCAAATAAAAAATAGCATAGATACACACATCAGCTTCCCTAAACAGATGCCTGCATTGCAGTATAAGGGATGACATAAGACAGCCTTACCTAATGACAGACTAAATAACTTGTTACTGACACAGACGCAAAGCCCTGTCTCTGTGGCTTAAGACGATAATTTTTGAGAGTGGTAATTCAACTCAAGACACCAGCATGATTGTGAAATGAAGTTATCTATCTTCTCTGTTGGCTAGTTCACATGAATCATGCTTTGAACTTGAACTCTTCTGATTCACACACTCAGATGTAATCCTCGCAGGCTACCCAACAGGATTCAGTGCAGTCATCTGAAGGAGTGATAATACAGTAGCGTGTTCACTGCTTCTGTCAACTAGGGATGCTGAAGGCTAAACCACGTTTACAAATTATTCCTCTCTGGGGCTGATATTATGCCATCTACTTTGTATGGAGCCAACAAGTTAAGCTGGATTTTTGCTGCAGCTTTCTTTTAATTGGCTGCAGGCCAATTAAAAGAATAAAGATTCATGGACTTATGTTGTAATATATTTTCTTTGAGGCCAGCAGGATGGATCAGTGAGTAAAGGCACCTGCATCCAAGCCTGAGGATCTGAGTTCAAATCCCAGGATATAACTGGTGGAAGGAGAGAGTTGTCTTTTGCAGGTTGTCTTCTGGCCCCCACACAGACTCTGTGGCTTATGTACATAGACATATACAAAATAAATAAACATAGTTGAATAGTTTTATAGAAACATTTAGGTAGAAATGTTTTAATTAGACTATCCTAAAAATGTAGTCTCATTGACAGCTGTTCTTACAGTGACAATCTGTTACATGCCTCCAAGATCAGATATGGTTTTGGCCAACGAAGTACTTACCTTTTCCCCTGTAGAATAATTGAAGTCCGTGGGGTTTTTTTTTTTTCAGCCTGAGGCCACTGCTGTGGCTACTTTAAAGCACTAAAACCAAGCCCAGCTCTTCAGGTTTCTAGCGCACTGCATTTTGATTCATTTTGCATGGTGCCTTGTATAATTATAGCTGCGAAGGTGGTGTGTGAATAAAGATGGTTGAGAAAGCCAGGGAATCCAAGCCAATGAGGCACCGCACACACCGGGCTGTTGTCAAGGTTTTCCCTCCAACCAAACACATTAAGGAGATGCGTGTGGTACTAGAGACCCACTCTCCCGTGTGTAGTGGGTCTTCTAAGCCGATGCCCGTCTCGTTCATTTCCCCTCCCTAAGTCTCCCTTTGCAAACAGAAGTGGAGCAGGGTGTAGGGGGGGCAATGGGGCTGAAACCAATGCTGGAGAATTTCAGAGTCAGGCTGACTGAATGGGTTCCCTGTATGAGCCAGGGAAGACGCTGTTTGCTAATTTGAGAGTGTTCAATATCGAGGCCATTCCAACTCGTTTATCTTATAAAGCCGGGAGAATGGCTTCTTGATGCTTTTCCTGGGGCACAGAATTGAATTCTCTAACTGAACTTGTAAAATTGTTTTAAAAAAAAAACAAAAAACAAAAACAAAATGCTGAAATGCTGGCCAGTTTTTATTTTTCGCCCTTTTACCGTGGGTTAAACATGAAGAAACTTTGTTCCATTTGAGGTTATTCTCTCGGTTATCATCACCCTTCACAATGCAAATGCGTTCGCGTTTGGGCACAATGACCCAAAAGAATCAAGACTACCTTGGGGAAAGCTATGGTCCAGGAGGCATCCCCTGGTTGCAGGTGGCTGAGGCTCTGGAATTCACAGCACGCGGCACAACATGCGACAGCAGGTGGCGCTCTCCACCAGCTCCAGCTCAGAAGACTCAAGAACAGCTCAGCGTCCTGCACTGGATTGGGTAAAAACAGGGCCCTGATATATCAGTTGCCTATGGTAGGAAGTTCCAAGCAGGGGAAGGATGGTCTTTACAGACTTGCATCGTGAGTTTGAAACGAAAAAAAACCTGAAACGGAAGCTCTGAGTTCCTGAACTGGAGATTCCAGGATGAACTTGGGCTATTCACTAAGAAGCAACTATAGGACAGGCTGCCTGCCATGTGCTGGCAGGTGTGTGTACGCATGAGTATGAAGGCATACCTATAGAAAGGACAAGTGCTGGCTTTCTGTGCTACTTACAGTTGACAGCCTCACGTGGAATCTCTGCCTGCGCAGTTTCCATCCAAGCTCTTCTACCTGCCTGTGGTCTTGCAGAGGCTCCGGGATACCCACCCACCCTTGCCTGTACCTTTGCTCTCATCTTCCGGGTAAATAGTACCTCCATTTTGTTCCTCCATCTTGTTCCAGGTAGGTGCTCTTCCATTTTCTCTTTTTATTCTTTTCGACCAATAGAAAACTGTTTTAATTTAATTTAATTTTATTTTATTTTATTTATTTTCCTGGCCCTAGGGTTTAACCCCAGGGAGCCTCGAGTTATTGCAATCTACCTGCCCCCAACAGAAAAAGGTTTTATTGGTTAATTCCCTTAAAATGCTATGGAGGGAAATGAGCTTTAGGCATCACTCTTTGTGTCAAAACTATTAGGAAATAGATAACATACAGTTGGATGTTTTTTGTTTCTCTGAATCTGGGGGGGGGGGGGATCTCATTGTGAACAACCTAGCTCCTCATTAAATGGATGAGACCGGCTTTGAACTCCTAATCATTCCATTTTTGTCTCCTGAATGCTGAGACTGAAGTCCTGCACCACCATACTCTGTTCCTGGCCTTTTCTTCCTGAATTTGACTAATTGATTTTTATTGTTGGATTTTATTGGTTTTGTCGGTGGTTGGTTGTTTGGTTGGGTTGGGTTGGGTTGGGTTTTACATTTCTTCCACATATGTCAAACATGAGGTACCTCAAATATTAGGGACTCCTGTTAGACAACTGGAGTCTCAGTAATGACCCTCAGTTGCTCATCTTAGAATCATGTCTCTGATTTCTCTCAGATTCTTAAAAAATATCCCATGTGGACAGATGACTCCCATTTCGAGCCAAGCACGTGGGAGCTCACCTGCCTGCCTTTGAGTTTGTTCAATAGGAGCTGCCTTCTTACCTTTAGAGACCACACATGAAGCCCTCTTCTCTTTGCAGCCTCTAGAGGGCAGCGTTCCCCTTTCATTCATTCCAGGTTAGGGCGGTCTAAAGCAGTTGCTTGGGGTCTTGTTTGTTTACAGCGCCCAAAAGATGCTTACATGTTTATACTGTGTCATAGTTTCCTGTGATTGCTCAGAAGATGCTTTTTTGTCCTGAGACCTCTGCAATGCAAAATTGAATCAAAGCCTCCTACAAAACAGAGACGACTGGTAGCGATCAGATCTGAAGTATGTGTGTGAAGTGGAAGGGGACGGTCGGGAGAGGGATTCATTCCACTGTTGTATCAGCACTGGCCCGGGATTATGTGAGACAAAAAGAAATGTAGCCTGGATTCTGAAAGAATCAAAGGAGAGCCGTGGGCTGACAAGAGGAGAGGGGAAAATCTACAAGTAGATAGAGGAGGGGTCATGCCAGCCACCAGAGGGAAGCTTGGAGACAGGGAAGATACGCTGCCATTGTTTTGGCTTTGCAGGGTCTGCGCATTCATGCGGGAGACACTGTGGAGGGTGCATCAGAGGCTAGCCTTTGCTAACTGATATCCTTGTGAAAGCAAAGGCGTGATACCTGCTTTACTGACTTTCTCCCAAATTTCTATGTCCAGAGGAAACTGTACACTGCCACTCCCCAGTAGTTGCTCCTGATTCTTGGAGTGCTGAGGATGACATTTTGATTGGAGTATGAAAGGGGAATTTAAGGTCAATGCAGTATGTATCCACTCACTCACCTGAGGGAGGAGGAAGCAGTCCATGATTCCCTGGTGAAGAGCACTTGCTGCTCTTGCAGAGGACTAGAGTTATAGTCTCAGCTTCTGCATCAGGCAAGCTCCCTGACATCAGGCAAGCTCCCTGACATCAGGCAAGCTCCCTGACATCGGGCCATTCGCAAGCACCTCTAGTTCCTACCCCAAGCTGGTCTCCTTTCTCTTCTGGCCTCTCTGGGTACCTGCACACATGTGCCTGTACACACACACACACACACACACACACACACACACACACACACACTGAAATAAACCTTTAAAGGTTAAAAATCTAAGTGTTTCGTGTCTTCTAATTAGGATCCTGTTATGGTGAGAAGTCCCACTTGCTGTGACTGTCAAGACAGCTCCCACTGATGGCAGCCTTTGGTGGATTACATTATATCTTAGATTATCTTTGGTCACAATTAGTATGTGTAAAACACCAATAAAAAGTGGTGTGTTTTAGAAGGTCCTTGTGGAAGACGGGTTACAGATCCTATGGAAATATGAGCTAGTTTCTGGTTACTTTCTGAAATAAATGCTTACACGTGGGGTTCATTTCCAACTTAATAGAAAAATTAAGGTCTTTCATTGGTGGGGTTTTGGAAATACAAAAGGTTCTTTTCTGTGTGACAAGGTGATCTATAATTACTTTTCTTCCTTCCGTAAAAGCGATGACAACAGGTCACAGCGTCTGCATTCTCCTTGTCTCCCCCACACTTCATTTAGGTTTTCACATTGCTAAAAAAGAGTTTCTGTCAAAACTCAGTTTAAGATACCATTGCTGCAACTTCTCCTTTCTAAATGGATGGCAGTGCAGGTGCTTCCGTTAAAAAACAGAGAATCTTAAAGTTAAGGTAAAACGTGTTATTCATTGGTCCATAAAGAGTCACACCAGTAGCTGATCCTAATTAGCTATTTAAATGTGGTGCTACAATCATTACCAAAAGCTATTTATTTTTAATCATGTGTTCATGCATGTGTGTGTAGGTACGTGTGTGTGTGTGTGTGTGTGTGTGTGTGTGTATGCTACAGCCTGCAGTGGTCCCCAGTGTTGATCTGCATTTTCTCCCTCCTATGAGATAGCCTCTTGTTTTGCATCACCACCAGCTAGCTGGCCTGTGAGCTTCCAAGGGATCTGTTTCCCCTCCCATCTCAGCAGGGCTCATGCACATCTGAGATTACAGACACGTTGTGCCACATTGTCTGGTATTTCTGTGGGTTCAGTAGATTCCAAGTAAAATCTCATGCTTGCACAGGAGACATTTTACCCACTGAGTCATTTTGCCAGCCCGGAAAAGAGAGCTGGGAGAAGACAGACAAAAAAAAATATTAAAACAAAAACTAACAAACAAAAGGAAACAAAACCCTTTCTGATTCTGTCATGACTGCCCTTATGGAAAAACCTGCTCACATGTGAAAAACACACGTGAAGTCGTACTGAATGAGAAACTCTAAACATGAATATCTTATCATGAATGTGAAATAAGAATAGGGACTTTGAAAAAAACTGAAGGGAAAACTTACCAAGTTCAATCTGCATTCTGCATTTGTGTTTAATTCATGGGAGAGATTGAATTTTTATTACTGCCTGTCAACTCCTCATTTTCTGCTGTCACCTTGGCTTCAGACACCATCTCCTTTTAACTGTGTTCCCTCTCAGAATTTAGACACAAGCTTAGCCGTACTTTGGTCAGAGAAGGAAGGTATCTGAATGGTCATTTTGGAAACATTCAATATGGCTGCGGGAAAGCCATTACCTTCATCAGTGCAACAAAAGTGAAGTCAATAAGAATGGAGAAATGGCTCAGCAGGGAAATGCAGACGCCAGGTGACCTCCCTGACTACCTGAGCTCACTCTTTCTCCAGATGCTGCTCAGAAAGCAAAATAAAATAAAGCAAGCCAGCGTACCTGCCTTTTTCCTTGACGAGGGGGAAAACTCAATCAATCTTGATCAAGATCTGTAATCATTCATGTTAATGTAGGAAGACCTGGTTGTGGGATTTGCATAATGCCAAATGAGTGTGTTTCTGAGATGAGAGTTTCTGAAATCAGCAAGTAAGTTATTCATGAATGTATGGATCAGTTTTGAGCACAGAACAATCGTTCCTTCACAAAGGAATAATTGTGAATCCAGTAGAAGCGAAGACAGATGTGCAATGGAGACACACCTAGCCCAAGCCCTGTCAGTCTCTCTTTTGGCAGACAGACTTCCTCTTCACGCAGACTCCCAATGAATGGCCTTCCCTTAGAGGAGCTGGTTATCTGTAAATGATATCCAGACTCTGCCAGTGTGTCCAGCTCATAACCCACAGCCCGTGGGCCACATGTGCTCTGGGATAGCTATGAATATGACCCAACAAAACCCATAAACTTAATTAAAACTGCAAAGGATGTTTTTGTGAATAATGTTTGGAACTTGACTATGCAGTTCTATAGCACAAACCTTAGAGATGATGACAGCAAGATGTCCAAATATCAAAAGGTGGGACATGACCACAAGTGCCTGAGTATGTTTGAATGATCTGCTTCATTCCTCTCTTTTCTACAGTTCTGGGAATGAGTCGTGCTCCGTTGGCTTTGATGCCTTCATCTGTGGCCTTTGACCTAATTGTAAATAACTTGAAAAACCAAGAACTCGGAAAGGTGTCTTGGGCCATTCATTATCATTTAAAGCAAAATCTAGATGTTTTCTAATGAAAACTAATGTTAGCCATTATAATAATTCTCTATTCTATAGTGAAAAATCTCTGTTCTTCAAACTTTACAAAATGAGAGGCCACTAGCTAACACAAAATTCACCCACTGCGAGGCAACATTAAAGTAGTTAAGGTGCAGGTGAGCGTTCAATAACTGGTGGCCCTCTTTTAAGCCAGTGCTTGCTCAGCTCATTTGATCTTCAGAGCTCTGTCTTGAATTATAAGTATCACAGCCTAGGACCAGTAATTACAGTGTACTAGTTCTCATTTTATCCCTAGGAAGTAGAGACAGGAGTTCAGGAACGAATTAGCCACCTGAGCAACAACTTCAAAGACAGCCTCGTCTATAAGAAAACCCCTTCTCGAGACTGTGCTGATTTTAAAATGTATAGAATAAAATTCTTACTTGTCCAGTATAGTATTTTGTTTGCATTTATCTTGCGTTAATAATGAGTGTTCCTGACTATTTCTTCCATTAAAACATGTTCAAAACCATTATTTTATATTAGTATTCTTGAACAAGAAGTAATGGTATCTCATCCATCTTGGCTGCTTGCAAAGCCAATGACCTTGACTTACAATAGATTTAAAGAAGCGTCTCTTGAACATTTTATATGGGGTGGCAATCCTGACACTGTGAGTTAGGAGAGAAAAACAAAGCGCTATTTATTTGAGGAGGGAGCTCAGTCAGGTAGCATGTCTGGGCTCTAGTTTTGTCTTCTATACGGTGATTAGTTAAGAAATCAGCTAAATTTAAAGTAAGCTGTAGGAGCCTCTCTGGTACTAGGGACACATGATATCTTATTGAAATACACTACAATAACCCCTAAATTCTACAGTAGAATAGGTTGATGAAGTGCTTTCCAAGATCCTAAAGGAGATCCAGGGAACCTTTGAGATGGATGTGTTTCTCAGTGTATTTCAGGCTATAATCTTTCACAACGAAAATGACTGTTTCATTATACATTATTGTACCCAAAAGTCAAGTGAATTAAGCTTCTAAATTTATCTCGGTCACAGGCAAATATAACCAAGTTATTCACTGAATGATAAAACCTTCTCTTCAGTGACTGAAATATTTAATCATTTTCTTCTATTATTTTTGTTTTTCAAAATGAATTATCATCCTAAATATATTAATCAGCTTTCTACTACTATAAGGAAATATGGGAGAATAAGTAACTTACAAGAGAAAAGACTTATTTTAGCTCATTGGTCTAATTTAGGGTCAAACAAGCTCACTGTTCTAGGCATTTAGTAGGGACCATGACAGTAGTGGCAGAGATACATAGCAGACAAAATTATTCACTTTGTGGATAGGAAGAATGACCGAAGACTTGGATAGTCTGGATACCAGACCCTCTTCCCAGTTTCCTACAGACCTCCTGCAAGTCTCTGCTTTCGAAAGGTTTTACCAGTTGACCTATGCGTGGTATGTATAATCTGGGGGTACATGTGAAAGTCACTGTCTAGAGACGCAGACACAGTAAAAGCCTGAAACATAATACAAAAATCATAAAGTGACCCTCTGTATTCCCAGGGGCTCAGTCTGATGTTAGTGAAATAGCACCGAAGAATGCAGGCTCTGGTCAAAGAGTTATTAGAGAAGAAACAAAAAGATGACATGGGAACCAAAAGGCTGGACCATAGAGAAGATCACAGTACCTTGCAGAAACAGCTATAGAAAACCTTCAACCAGCCAACCTCTGACAAAATCCCCATCACTTATGGCATCTAGGGCTTTTGTGAAATTTCCCAATTTTAAGTAGTCAACCATAAGCACATGTGCATATAGGCAACATTAATTGCATTCTGTGGGTTATATAGATAGATGGTAGGTATATAGGTAGATTTAGTTAGAATAATTAAAAATAGTAATATATTATTATTATTTATTATAGAAGAGTCATAAATTTGAGAGGGAATAGGATCACATGGGAAGAGTCGGAAGGAAGGTAGAAGTGATATAAATACAATATACTCATGGATCAAATTCTCAAAAAATTAAATTTTAATTTTAAAAAACAACAAAAATATTTAAATTAAAAAACAAAACAAAACAAAACAGTGAAATGTAAGGAGAAAAGCCAAGCATTATTACCAGATTTAGATCTTACACAGAATTTGAAATGACTGTACAGGAAATAACTGTTACAATCAATATGTTACAGAAACTAATGCAGGAATTACATAGCATAAAAAGAACACATGGGTGTGCCACAGAGATATGGAAACTCATAGCCAGATAATGGGAAAATGCAAGAATTCATGACTATATTTGAAGTGCTAGGTATGGTGGTGTAGTGCTGTGATCATAGCACTTGAGATGCTAAAGCAGGAGGATCCCAGTTTTGAGATAAACTTGACCTGCATAGTGAGATGCCCAAACAAATCAAATAATAAAGAAAGCAATGAGGACAGAAACTTAGGACGTCTGTGAGTGCATCCCTGGACCAGATACAATCAAAGCATGAGTAAGGAAGTTTAATTACATGTCAGTAGAAAAGCCTCCACCATGAAAAGGAAAGAGGAAGACCAGCAAGATGGCTCAGTGGGTAATGGCACTTGCTTCTGAGCCTGACACCAAGAGTTTCATTCCTGAAACTCACCGGATGGAATTGAGAATAGACTCCCACATCTTGTCCTCTGCCCTCCACATGGATGCTGTAGCTCTCTGGGTTAAGCCATGGTTATGACTTTCTGCAGTTATAATCACATCGGCAGGATAACATGCTATACCTAGGGCTGAGCCCTCCAGAAGAATTCTGGAGCTCCCCTCCTGTTCTTCTTCCCAAGTGTCTCTTCCTTTGCTATTGGTGCTAGCATTTTTCATCTCAGAGAAGAGCTTCTCCTCAGCCATCCCCACAGCACCCCTACACTATTCTGGTAGTTTCTACATAGGTGCATCTGCAATATTCCCTTACCAACATAACAATTTTTAATGTGTGATGAATTAATTAATGAAGCACACGAGGCAAACTTGAATAGACCACACTGGAGAAACCAGCAAGTGTCTGTGATATCACTATCATCTTCTAGGAATTGATAAGCAAAGCAGGTAGAAAGTAAATTATCATGAACAGCACCTAAGGGATAATCGACGTGAAGGACACGCATGGATTACTAACATCCCCTTCAAATTCATGAAGACTCACCAAGTGAAAATTAAAAGTATGACATATATAATGCTAACAGAAAAAGATACGTAATAAATTCAAAAAATAAAGACATGATCTTGGGGAGAACTATAAAACTTCGATAAATCAAAGAGCAACCTAGGTAAGTATGTTCCAGGATTGGCTATTAGAAATCTCAGCGAAGTTAAGATGTCAAATCTCACCAACTAAATGTGTACATTCAAAGCAATTCCAATAAAGTTCCATTTCGCTATTTCATAAATGTGAACAAATCAATTCATCCGTGTATACAAAAGGGTCAAGTATGCAGACAAAATTATTTAATTCCCAACTCTTAATTTTTGACATTTCGAGTCTAACATGCCTTAGAGAGGGATTTGGGAAGGGATACCTAGTAGCAAATAGCCCGCTTACATTCACAACCTGATTTCTGATCTGATTCTCCTACCTGAGGTGGGCGAGCAACATTAAGGGGGGAAAAAAAGGCCAATTCTAAAACCAGAGCAGGCAATACACATTCTCTGATCCTAGAACTTAGAATCAGCTTGCTTCCCACACACAATGTGTACACCTTGGTTCAAATTCTAATAACACCACACAAACTCTAGGAGCGAGGACAGGTGACTCTATGCCGGCGCCTTGTGTTTCTCATTTGTAAAATGAATTAACAGCAGTAGCATTGAGCTGCTGTCAATCTGATGTCAGAGCCTTGAGGCAAAAGGCAATATTCAGAAAAACTCTGCCAACATGTTTACATTCTCTGTGGTTAATTTCAGTATTTCCTGATTCGAGCTGGACAGATCTTGATTTTTGTGTTCTATTCAGCACTATACTGCAGATTAACCTTAAGTGTGAAAGGGTGTTGTGTGCTTTTTCTCAGCTGTCTGGCATCTGCAACTAATTTTCCTCAATTATTATTTGAGAGAAAGGGTTTCAGCTTAATCATCTCTTTTTCTCGAAGATGTCTCTGTGCAGACAGTGAAATTGAAAAACATTAAATAAATACAACCCTAAATAAATGAACACTTCCTAGGTGAATGCCCAAATGGTTTCTGAAAGTGTCCTTGTAAGTAGAAGCTTCTGGGAGGTATTAAGGTTTCCCACTCCACGTGGCTGAAATTCAATTTTGCGGGGTCATACTCTCTGATGAGAACTCTCCTCAGTTTTTTTGCAGTCAGAAAGAATAAGTCAAGGAATTTTCTAAGAGAAAATTTACTTTGCATAAACAAGTTGCTTGATATCTGCTCTCAGAGGCATATGAGTTTGTCAAAGTGCACAAGTGCGTGCCCCTTGCTTCTGCCTCATGACTTCATACAGAGTTCTTCCATTTAGATTCGTTTTGTGCCAGGGCTGGAGACTCTGTTGGTCAGACCAGTGTTTCTAAGGCTTTTCACCTACTGCTGCTTGAATGCAGATGAGACTTTGTTGTGGGGTGCAGTCCTGTGTGGCGTGGAAGTTGGGCAGTATCCGGGCATTCCACATCAGCACCCTCCTCCCATGCCATCTTCCGAAATAGCCAGGCAAAGTCTACAGACACTGAACACACCCCAAGAGGACAAACAAGTCCCTGCGAAGATGCACTGCTTCAGGATGACTCTGCCTTCCCTAAGGTGGCCATCAGCCTCCTGCAGAGGCAAGAGCAGGATGCTTCATCCTGGTTCTGTATGGAGTCTAATTCTGTTAGGGAAAAAAGACCCTAGCTAAAGCTGACATATAGGATTCTCCTAGCTCTTAATACTGAAAGATGAAAAGAAAAAGAACAAACAAGCTGGCCACCAGAAAAACAAACAGCAAAATTACAGGCATTAGTGAACCCCGCTCAATATAAACCTTAAATGTGCATGCCCCTAGCTCATTAGAGAAGAGAAATAGAGTAGCAAGACCCAACTCTGGGAAACACTTCCAACCAGAAAAAGCATATAAATGGCAGATCCAAAAGGATGGAGTCAGTACAGCAAACAAAAGCTGAGATCAAGCTGGTGTAGCTATGCAGTCTTTGATAGTCTAGGTGTCAAACTGGGCTTGGTCAGAAGAGAGAAAGGTCATTGTGCTAATAAAGAGAACAAATGCTTAATCAAGAAGGCATGTAGCTTCCAGTTTCCAACTGTGGAGGAAGACCTCTGCCTGGGCCACCAGGGCTCCATAGCCAAATAGCACTGGGAGAAAGATAACCTCCAAGGAGTGTGAGCAATCCTGTCTGCTCAGAGGGACCCACCTGGAATACCCAGGACATAGGGATGGAGGAGTGGGCTTCTTTCGGAGGCCAGGGAGTGAATCCTGTGACACAGGGCTCCATACTCAAATAGTGCCAGGAGAGAGCTAGTATCCCAGGAGTTCCGGCACACCTTCAAGCACAGGCAAGACCATCACTTCTTTTCAAATTTACTGGACCAAGAGGGACCCTTACAGAGCCATCAGGACACAGGAAACAAGGAACAGCTGGGGACTAGATCCTTCTGGTTTCTCTCTGCGCACCAGAGCTGACCCTGTACCACATCTCTCCAAACCCAAACTCCTCTCAAAGAGAACTGGTCTTCAAGGAGTATTGACACCTAGGCTTGCAGGAAAGACAAGCCACAGTCAGAGAGAGTAAGATCAGTTAACACCAGAGATAACAAGATGGCGAAAGGCAAGGGCAAGAACATAAGGAACAGAAACCGAGGCTACTTGACATCATCAGAACCCAGCTCTCCCACCACATCAAGCCCTGGATACCCCAACACACCAGAAAAGAAAGACTCGGACTTAAAATCACATCTCATGGTGATGATAGAACATTTTAAGAAGGAAATAAACAACTCCCTTAAAGAAATACAAGAGAACACAGGTAAACAACTAGAAGCCCTTAAAGAGGAAACACAAAAATCCCTTAAAGAATTACAGAAAAACACAACCAAATGGGTGGAATTAAAGGAAAACACAATCAAACAGATCAAGGAAATGAACAAAACCATCCAGGAACTAAAAATAGAAATAGAACCAATAAAGCAATCATAAAGGGAGACAACCCTGGACTTAGAAATCCTAGGAAAGAAATCAGGAGTGATAGATGCAAGCATCACCAAGAGAATACAAGAGATAGAAGAAAGAATCTCAGGTGCGGAAGATACCATGGAAAACATTGACACAACAGTCAAAGAAAATGCAAAATGCAAAAAGCTCCTAACCCAAAAGATCCAGGATATCCAGGATACAATGAGAAGACAGAACCAGAGGATAATAGGTATAGAAGAGAGTGAAGATTCCCAACTTAAAAGACCAGTAAATATCTTCAACAAAATTGTAGAAGAAAACTTCCCTATCCTAAAGAAAGAGATGAACATAAATGTACAAGAAGCCTACAGAACTCCAAATAGATTGGACCAGAAAAGAAATTCCTCCTGTCACATTATAGTCAAAACACCAAATACACAAAATAAGGAAAGAATATTAAAAGCAATAAGGGGGAAAGGTCAAGTAACATCTAAAGGCAGACCTATCAGAATTACAGGAGTCTTCTCACCAGAGACTATGAAAGCTAGAAGATCCTGGGCAGATCTCATACAGACTCCAAGAGAACACAAATGCCATCCCAGGCTGCTATACGCAGAAAAACACTCAATTAGCATAGATGGTGAAACCAAAATATTTTATGACAAATCCAAATTTGCACAGTATGTTTCCACAAACCCAGCCCTATGAAGGATAATAGATGGAAAATGACAACTCAAGGAGGGAAACTACACCCTAGAAAAAGCAAGAAAGTAATCTTTCAAAAAACTCAAAAGAAGATAGCCACACAAACATAAAAATAGCATCGAAAATAACAGGAAGCAACAATCACTATTCCTTAATATCTCTTAACATCAATGGACTCAATTCCCCAATGAAAAGACATAGACTGACAGACTGGACCCATAAACAGGACCCAGCATTTTGCTGCATCCAGGAAACGCACCTCTGTGTTAAAGACAAACACTCCCACAGAGTAAAGGGCTAGATATCAATTTTCCAGGCAAATGGCCTCAAGAAACAGGCTGGAGTAGCCATTCTAATATCGGATAAAATCGACTTTCAACCAAAAGTCATCAACAAAGATAAAGAAGGACACTTCATACTCTTCAAAGGAAAAATCTACCAAGAAGAACTCTCAATTCTGAACATCTGTGCCCCGAATGCAAGGGCATTCACATTCATAAAAGAAACTTTACTAAAGCTCAAAGCACACATTGCACCTCACACAATAATAGTGGGAGACTCCAATACCCCACTGTCATCAATGGACAGATTTTGGAAACACAAACTAAACAGAGGCACAGTGAAACTAACAGATGTTATGAACCAAATGGATTTAACAGATATCTATAGAACATTTCACCCTAAATCAAAAGAATATACCTTCTTCTCAGCATCTCATGGTACCGTCTCCAAAACTGATCATATAATTGGTCACAAAACAAACCTCAACAGATATAAGAAGATTGAAATAATCCCATGCCTCCTATCAGATCACTACGGAATAAGGCTGGTCTTCAATGGCAACAACACACATATACATACACATGGAAGCTGAATAACACTCTACTCAATGATAACTTGGTCAAGAAAGAAATTAAAGACTCCCTAGAATTTAATGAAAATGAAAGTACAACATACCGAAACCTATGGGACACAATGAAAGCAGTGTAAAGAAGAAAACTCATAGCTCTGAATGTCTCCAAAAAGAAACTGGAGAGAGCATATATTAGCAGCTTAACAGCACACCTGAAAGCTCTAGAACAAAAAGAAGCTAATACACCCAAGAGGAGTAGAAGACAGGAAATAATCAAATTAAGGGCTGAAATCAACCAAGTAGAAACTAAAAGAACTATACAAAGAATCAACAAAACCAGGAGCTGGTTCTTTGAGATAATCAACAAGATAGATAAACCCTTAGCCAGACTAACCAGAGGGCACAGAGACAGTATGCAAATTAACAAAATTAGAAATGAAAAGGAAGATATAACAACAGATTCTGAGGAAATGAAAAAAATCATTAGATCCTACTACAAAAGCCTGTACGCAACAAAATTGGAAAATCTGTATGAAATGGACAAGTTTCTAGACAGATACCAAATACCACAGTTAAATCAGGATCAGATAAATCATCTAAACATCCCCATAGCCCCTAAAGAAATAGAAGCAGTCGTTAAAAGTCTCTCAACCAAACAAAGCCCAGGACCAGATGGGTTCAGTGCAGAATTCTATCAGACCTTCAAAGAAGACCAAATACGAATACTCTTCAATCTATTCCACAAAATAGAAACGGAAGGAACACTACCCAATTCATTCTATGATGCCACAGTTACACTGATACCAAAACCTCATAAAGACCCAACAATAAAAGAAAACGTCAGACCAATTTCCCTTATGAATATCAATGCAAAAATACTCAATAAAATTCTCACAAACCCAATCCAAGAGCACATCAAAACGATCATTCACCATGATCAAGTAGGCTTCATCCCAGGGATGCACCAATGGTTCAATACCTGGAAATCCATCAATGTAATCCACTACATAAACAAACTCAAAGAAAAAAAACACATGGTCATTTTGTGAGATGCTGAAAAAGCATTTGACAAAATTCAATATCCCTTCATGATAAAAGTCTTGGAAAGATCTGGAATTCAAGGACCATACCTAAACATAGTAAAAGCAATATACAGCAAACAAGTGGCCAACATCAAACTAAATGGAGAGAAACTCAAAGCAATCCCACTAAAATCACGGACTAGAGAAGGCTGCCCTCTCTCTCCCTATCTATTCAATATAGTACTTGAAGTTCTAGCTAGAGCAATTAGACAACAAAAGGAGGTCAAAGGGATACAAATTGGAAAAGAAGAAATCAAAATAGCACTATTTGCAGATGATATGATGGTATACTTAAGTGACCCTAAAAACTCCACCAGAGATCTGCTACAGCGATAAACACCTTCAGCAAAGTGGCTGGATACAAAATTAACTCAAGCAAATCAGTAACCTTCCTATACTCAAAGGATAAACAGGCTGAGAAAGAAATTAGGAAAATCACACCCTTCACAATTGTCACAAACAATATGAAGTATCTTGGTGTGACTCTAACCAAACAAGTGAAAGATCTGTAGAACAAGAACTTCAAGTCTCTGAAGAGAGAAATCGAAGGAGACCTCAGGAGATAGAAAGATCTCCCATGCTCATGGACTGGCAAGATTACTATAGTTAAAATGGCCATCCTGCCAAAAGCAATCTACAGATTCAATGAAATCCCCATCAAAATCCCAACTCAATTCTTCATAGACTTAGAAAAAGCAATTCTCAAATTCATATGGAATAACAAAAAACCCAGGATAGCTAAAACTATTCTCAACATTAAAAGGTCTTCTGGGGGAATCAGCCTCCCTGACCTCAAGCTGTACTACAGAGCAGTAGTGATAAAAAACTGCATGGTATTGGTATAGTGACAGGCAGGTAGATCAATGGAATAGAATCAAAGACCCAGAAATGAACACACACACTAACGGTCACCTGATCTTTGACAAAGGAGCTAAAACCATTCAGTGGAAAAAAGACAGTATTTTCAACAAATGATGCTGGTTCAACTGGCAGTCTACATGTAGAAGAATGCAAATTGATCCATCCCTATTTACCTGTACAAAGCTCAAGTCCAAGTGGATCAAGGACCTCCACATAAAACCAGATACACTGAATCTAATAGAAGGGAAAGGGAGGGAAAGTCTTGAACACATGGGCACAGGGGAAAAGTTCCTGAACAGAACACCAGTGGCTTATGCTCTAAGATCAAGAATTGACAAATGTGACCTCATGAAATTTCAAAGCTTCTGTAAGGCAAAGGACACTGTAAATAGGACAAAATGGCAATCTACAGATTGGGAAAAGATCTTTACCAATCCTAAGTCTAATAGAGGGCTAATAGCCAATGTATACAAAGAATTCAAGAAGTTAGACTCCAGAGATCCAAATAACACTATCAAAAAATGGGGAGCAGAGCTAAACAGAGAATTCTCAACTGAGGAAACTCGAATGGCACCTAAAAGCACCTAAAGAAATGCTCAACATCCTTAGTCATCAGGGAAATGCAAATCAAAACAACCCTGAGATTCCACCTCACACCAGTCAGAATGGCTAAGATCAAAAACTCAGGTGACAGTAGATGTTGGTGAGGATGTGGAGAAAGAGGAACACTCTTCCATTGCTGGTGGGATTGCAAGCTGATACAACCTCTCTGGAAATCAATTTGGCAGACCCTCAGAAAAATGAACATAATACCACCTGTGGACACAGCTATTCCACTCCTGGGCATATACCCAAAAGATGCTCCAACATGTAATAAAGACACATGTTCCACTATGTCCATAGCAGTCATATTTATAATAGCCAGAAACTGGAAACAACCCAGATGTCCCTCCACAGAGTAATGGATATAGAAAATGTGGTACATTTACACAATGGAATACTACTCAGCTATTAAAAACAATGGCTTCATGAAATTCTTAGGCAAATGGATGGAACTTGAAAGTATCCTGAGTGAGATAACTCAGTCACAAAAGAATGAACATGGTGTGTACCAAGGAGGGAAGATGAGAGTGGGTGGGTGGGTGGGTGGAGGAATACCCCCATAGAGGCAGGGAGAGGGGGGAGGGAATAGGGAGGTTCCAAAGGGGAGATCTGGAAAGGGGGAAACATTTGAAATGTAAATAAAGTATCAAAAATAAATATTATGAATAATTAATCAAAAAAGAAGGCATGTGTATAGCCACTTATATTTATTTTCTTAATTATATATTCTCTCTACTAAGTGCTTGATCCTTATAGCTTATATTATTTAGTGTTTATGTTCTGCTTCTATAGCACAACCTCTCTTCCTGTTAATATTTACTTTCTAAAAATTTGAAAGGAATTGTTCCTATCCATAATGCTACACATGATTAAATTTTGTAAAAGTTATTCATTACACTTATAGTCTTTCAATTAGAAATCACACAAAATTCTTTTCACCTTTATCCACTGATGAAGTCCCTCTTCTGGGCACTTGCACACACATGCTACATACTCATGTGCGCTCGTGTGTGTTTCTTAATGCCTTTGTAATGCTTTTTGGACGTCTGAATAAATATGGTATGATTTCATTCTAATTATGATCTGAACATGTGACACAGCTAATTCTAGATGTGAAGTTTCCTGACAGTAGCTTGCAGAGTGCTTGCTACCTCCCTCCAGGCTCAGCATGTCTTCTTTCCATTGAGAACCTTTTCAGCTCTGCTTTTGAATCTTTCCACTCAAGGGTCTTGCTCCACTACTTCATCTGTCTACAGACTAGATTTCTATTTTCCATCTGCAGCGTTTATCTCCTATCGTGAGTTGCTCAGTCCTTTGGTTTCTATATTTTACAACCATCTCCCAAATTTTAACCTAAATACCTTTTATTCATTTTTAAGTCAAGGCTAATTTATTTTTCCATCACATTTAACTCCAGTTTAGAAATGAGCAATTTCATCTGGGATTTTAAGTATTTTCCTTTGCATTATTTAGCTCCCTTTATATTTCAGGCCATTCCTTCCTGATGGAAAATTCCATGTTTGCTACCTATTGAGAATAATGATAACTTGTTGTTAGAACTGTATTGACATAGAAAATTGACAGCGCAGTGTAAAATGCAGTTGGGAAACCATCCACAGGTTTCCCTTAGCAACCCAGCTTGTAGAAGGGAAATCAAGATAGTTGACTGAATATTTGATCAAAAGTTTGAGGCTGATTTCATCCTAGAAACACTGACTTTTGCAAGTCTAAGCTTTACCCCGGCTCTGAGATTAAGCCTTCGCAAAAGCTGTCACTATGTAGCCCAGAGTATGCCCAAACTCTCAGTTCTCCTGCCTCAGCACCAGAATGCTGGGATTACATGTCAGTTCTACCACAGCCAACTAGATTAAAGTTACTCATTTTAACACTCAGGTCTGTGGCGAGAATCATGAGTAATATCACTACGGTATTAATTATTAAATATCAATACGGTATTAATATTATTACGGTATTCCACTGTGTGGAATGTCTTGAGTCGGTATTTACTTGTAGACGGACTTTATTAATAGTACTATTTGCAAGGTAGAAAAGTCATTTTAGGGCTGGAGAGAGAGATGTTTCTGTGGTTAAGAGCACTTGCTGTTCTTTGCAGAAAACCCAGATTCAGTTTCTAGGATCCACATTAAGCAGCTCAAAACTGCCTGTAACTCTAATTTCAGGGACTCCAACTTGTGCCCTTTTCTGGCCTACTGAGACTCCGGAATGAACACAATATGCTCAAACTCACCCGGGCACACACAAAAAACAAGAACAAATAGATGATACATAGTTTTTAAAGAAAGAAAGTCCTGCTGCAACTTTGGCTTAATTCATTCTGGGTTCAGACTCTACACACTACACATACTTCACAAACCACTGCTTTTCTTGGGCTGAAGGTTTCTCTCCTCTCTGGCTTATTTCTCTGACTTCAAGAACTGATGTAAACTGAGAACCCATAACCCTCAATGTACATTACTTCCAGAATCTTTCTTACCTGTAGCATTTCTCTTGAGGGAGCTCTATGTTTCAACATGAAGGTCTGAATTCATCCAGCCATGTGTCTTATATCTTCAGATTATTGCACAGGAGATAACCAAGCCTTGGGAAGGAAACTAGAGAGAGAGAATGGAGGAACCTTGTCAGAGCTGAGGATCAATGAAGTGGGGGAGGGAGCTTTGGATTTTTTGATTCATGGCAATTAACAAAGACTCTTGAACTAAGCTCCAGAGAGCATTCCTCTAGTCCTTTTAGCTTGGCTCTTATCGTGTACTTCCCTCTCTCTCCGTACCAAATCTGAGCAAGAACCTTGCTAAATCAGCTTGGAATAAATCCACATCCATGGCCACACCCATGGCACCTGATTATCTCCAACACCTCATCGATGTGACATGCTGCTAGCAGTAATCATAACAAGTTGCCTTAGAGAGCAAATCTTCCATCCTTGATCCTGTGTCTTATTCATTTTCTAGCCATGGAGTCCCATGCTGCTCCTTGATTAGAAATTCCCTACCTGCTTTTGAGAATCAACAACCTCTCCCTCACTGTGAGACTCCATTATAATGGACTTAACTACACTACAAGTGTTGTGCTTGGGGACCATACTGCTTGATCTTCTGGTAACTCCCTCTCCAGCTACCAAATAATGTTTACCCCATTTGGTGTCCCAAGAAACTTGTGCTTTATTCGGAGTTTTGTCAATGATAGGCACAGGTAGAACACTCAAAGGAGAAAGGGAGGAGGCCACGGTGTCTGTCACCCTACAGGGCATCAGCCAGGTAGCTGCCACACATATACAGAGAATACAGCCCCATGAGCATCCTCTCCTTGATTCTAGTTCCAGGACCCTCCTCCTCAGAGCTTCCTGCCTTCCAGAATGCTGAAATCTACCACCAGATTTCCTTCCTCCCTGCTTACACCTTTGAAAATGATTCCAGTATTGGGGGATTAAATCACCTAAGCATCTTTGATGTGACTTTGAAGTGTCTTCCAGCATCAGACACCCATTTACATCATGTCATCTAACCTTTGCCCCTCTTACATCACAGTTTCCTATGCTTTAAAACAGTTCCTTCAGGAGTGGGGAGATTCACCAGACTCTGGAATTAAACAAACTTCACAGGTCTGGAAAGGCTGAAACTTAACAAGAATCAAGAAGGCCTCTGTTCTAGGTAAGGAAGCAGTAAAAGTCTGGTGGGGAAAGAGAGGCTGACCAGCCAGTCCCCCAGAGATGACTCTCCAATTCATTGAGCTGTCTGAACACCAAGCAGGGGGCTCCAGGGTTGCAGCTTTTGACAGTCAGCACCCATGTTGAGGTGCTCTTAGGTAACACAGATGCTTTTGGGACTCCCTGCTTCTGTAAGAACCCTCACCCATACTTCTGTTAGTAACCCCAACAAATTCCAATTCGACAAGTTGGACTTTGGTGCAGTTCACACTCTGGTCCATCATGGGTTCTCTACCCGGGACAAGTAGATGTGCATGTGTCTTGTCTCCCCAGGAAAAGTCTCCACAACAGGTGCAAGGTCTTGAAGTAGGAATTGCATGTGTCAACCTATGACAGGCCACCAACCAGAAACACAAGCATTATTATAGCCTTCATGTGTCAGATGGCACTCTTTTTACATGGGACCTTTAGTAATCTTCAATGGTTATCTTGAATAAATTACTTTATGCTGATCTTAGTAGGGAGAACCTGGCTCAGAAGGTTAAGTCACCCCTGTTCATTACACATGAGGTAAGTGGAAAGATGCAGTCTTTTTTCATTTCGGGCTCAGGGCTCCCATTCCTGTGTGGTGCATTGAAGGTGTCATTATTTTTAAAAAAAAGAACATTGAAAACACCTTATGCAAATGCAACTTACTTGGCTTGCATGCATCACTTATTTATGCATCAAAAATAAAGCAAATCTCATGTAATTTTATCTGTTTTTCTCAGCACATGTTTTACCAAGAGACAGCCATACCTCCCTTTCAGGATGCTTTAGTCAGCTTGAGCTCTCAAAGTGCATGCTTTATTTTACTTCAAATAATTTCAGACTACTAATATTTTTGCTTTATTTGTGGAAAACACACACACACACACACACACACACACACACACACACCACAATTGGAAATGGCTCCATATGTAATACACTTGCTACACAAGCCAGAGAACCTGAGTTCTATTCCAGACATGGCACCTACTTGTAATCCTGGTGTTCAGAAGGAGACAAGGGCTCCTCTGGGGAAGCTGGCTAGCTAGACCCCAGAATCAATGAGCACTGAGTTAAGCAAAAGGCCCTGTGTCAGTACTTGTATAAAGTGGAACTTGATCAAGAAGACCGCTACGATCAACCTCTGGTTTACCAATACAACCTCTGCATGTTTATATTCTTGCATAACATTTTTGGCATGTTGGTTGACATGATGAATACAAGATGCATTGTACACATTGCATAAAATGCCAATTTTTGTTGTACTGAATTTTATTTCACAACTTGGTTCCTTTCACTGTTGATGGGCTTAGGTGATTTTCAGTTTGGATGATTTTTTTAAAACTGTAACTCCTGTGAGCATTCTCATGCATGTGTCTTGGTGAAGATAAGTGCCAGGCTGTAGGAAAGAGACACTACTCTGGGGGTGGGAAAGTGCAGTCTGAGATGAGGGAAAGCCAGAGCTGGTTCAGGGATTCCCCGGGCATGCAATGAGGCCAGGGCTGTGGGGTTCTCAAGACTCTTGGACATCCAGGCTCCAATGGAATTCGAGGAAGAACAGAGAAAGTCAGGGGCCCATGGGCTAAAGTCAGCATCTACCATAGGGACCAGGGGGAGGGGGAAGGGAAGGGGAGCTCCATCAGGGTGATTGTCCTTGGCTTAATGGAAGCAGGCTTGGTGGTGGTTGTAGCTGGGATTGCAGAGAGGCCTTCTACGGGAGATTAGGCTGCAGCTCTGTAGGTGAAGGCCTTCTTCATGACTCCCCACAGTGGTTCTTGATGAAAAGAGACAGTCCATGGTTCTAAACACTTTATTGTTGTGGTGGAAAATGGATGCATAAAACCAAGGCTGCAGAAGCAGGAGACATCTGGTCCCCTTGAGCCCACAGTCAGGAAGCTGAACATGTACAAGAAGTGAGGCAGTGCCATCAAACTTCAAGGTCTCTGCCTAGAGACACACTACTTCAAGCTAGGCACCACCTCTTTAAGGTTTCACGGTCTCCCCCAAAGGGTACGTCTACCTGCTGAGAACCAAGTGTTCAAACATCTCAGCTTCTGGGGGACAGGTCACATTTGAAGCACAGCATGTATAAAGCAAATATGTTTCTGCGGTACCTATCTGTCAGTGGAATTGGTAAATGACCAAATACATTCATGTTAACACTGCCAAGCTAATTTGCATAGGACGAATATAAATTTATAAGTTATACAAATGCTCACTGTCCCACAGCGTCACCAATACTTGGAAGGTTTAGCTAGTGTTAATTTAGAATATTATGGTGGGTGTATCCGTGGCATTCCTTGGTGACTGTAATTCTCATTTTCCTGGGCACTTCTCACTGATCTGTTAACTATTATGGCTGCACTATAATATACACAGCCAGTGCCTCCTCTTAGGCTGGGCAGCATCTTAAGAAGTATCTCTGTAATGCTATGAAGTTGAATCTATTGATTTCTATATACTGCTGGTGCCTTGAGCATCCTGCCTTGAAATTTCTCAGTCTTCTTCCATGAAGCGATTTCTTGCGGGTTGCTTTTGGTTTTTTTCCCCTGGAGCCTTCTACTGCTTTGTGTTGATTTTTATATGCACATGAAAATATGGAATCTAATATCTAAAACCAAGTAAATACCAGCTCTTCACCCTAGAGCAGCCAAAAGATGTTTGGAGTGTCAGCATTTAACCCATCTCCCCATCTATGGCCCCTTCTGAATCCTGAGAGTTTCCATGTTCTAGGTTTGGTGCGTTTTTCTGTGTGTCTGCTTCTTTCTTTGGGTTAGACATAAAATGGAGAATTTTCTCTGGGCTTGGAGTCTTAATTTCTGAAGGCTTCCATTCTAGTTAAGCAGTCTTTTGTTGTGGAGTTGCCAGTCCTGAGCCTCACACTGGATGAGCAATCCTTAGATTTTCTACCTTTGTATATGCCTTGGCTCCAAACTAGAGGTCCTTACAATCAGTGTCTGATTGAATAGCTTAGAGAAGTCACTTCTTTACATTTCTTTACATTTCCTGGTCTTCCTTCCTTCTTTTCTATCTTTCTTTCTGTCACATAAAGACCAATGTCAGTAATATCCAGGCATATCCTACATATCCAGAGATATGTAGGAGAAGGGTGTGGCTTCCACACCCTTCTGGAATACTGTCCTCCTAGTCCACTGCTCCACATGTTCAGTAAAATGGAACCTCACTAAACTCCATCCCTGTGGGAGTATATAGATACTTTATTACACAGACCTGTTGCTTAGAGCACCATCCACCAGTGATTACATCATCCCACATTGTGGTGTAGAAGGCCTGAAAGGTCTAATCACACTGTTCCTATGGCAACCAGCCTTCAGGAGATGTCTCAGGTTACACCAGGGACTCCAGCCATTACCTTAGCTCCTCTGGTTGACAGACATTTTAGCAATCCCCTAAGCCTCATTGTGTTCAAATTTAAACCTATGTGAGGTATGCAGATAGAACAATGTAGTCCAGCTATGGGGTTTGAAGGTAAGCAGTATAATTAAGATTAGATGAGCCCAATAAGGAGAGAGAGAGAGAGAGAGAGAGAGAGAGAGAGAGAGAGAGAGAGAGCGCACAAAGGAACTATGAGCTACTTGGAACTCCATCACCATGAAGTCCATAACCAGACATACTCATGTTTCCAGAGTTATGACCTCAAATAACAGTCTTTCATTTATAAAGTAGACTGCTTTGGGTATTTTATTATATATAGTAATAATAGATGTAAAAAGCACGAAAAATAGCATTTCAGAGAGCCTAAAGATTTTATTATATATGTTCCAGGAAATGGGAAGACAGAAGAAAATATCTATAGTCTCATAGTAGCCATGGGGGTTTGGCTTAAGAATCTATTCAGACCCTCAAAGTGCAGGTTTTCCGAGCTCCTTATCTAAAGGCACAAGTGTTGGCCATAGTGCCTACACATTTCCTCCTGTATGTTTTCAATCACTGTTAGATCACCCACACTACCTTACACAAGGTAAACCCAAGGCAAGGTAAACTTATACACACTCAGTTATTTAGGAAATAATAACAAGAAAAGATCTGTCCCTGTTAAGTGGAGACACAGCTGCTGCAAACCTAACATAGTACATGACACTCAGCTGATGGGATCTGTGGCTACTGAGCCATTCTTAGTGACTGAGAAGTCAACTGCATTTCTCCCTACCCTACTCCCAAACTCGGTTTTCACATTTTCTCTCTCCATAATACCGTTTGCATGTGATAGCTCACCAAATCTTTCTCTTTAACCAATTGTTGCTAAGCATATTTCCTGTCTACTAGCTATTTTCTAGTTGTCATTTCTAGAAGGTGTGTCTATCCAATAGAAGCTATGCTGTAATTAATGGTGTCGTGTGACCATGAGCCTTTTGGTTTTGCTAAATGTATTCTAATTATGCAAGACGCTAACATGAGGGCTTGCTGGGTGGGTGATGTATGGGAATGCTCTACTGCTCCAGAAGTCTAAAATTATCTCAGACTAACTGTTTGAAATGGAATACATCAAACCCAATAGAAGTTTGTCATATATGATTAATGTTCGTCCCAAACTGATAAAAATGGACTGACCCAAAGAAGACAGCCGGTGCTCATTAGAAGTGTGAATTTTTTATTAATACTTAAGCCCCACATGCAGAAACCAGGCCCACACAGTCCAACTATGACTTTCTAGAATGTTCCACAATAGGAAAGCAGGTATCTGAGACCAGAAACTTTTTTTCTGTCTTCCTAAGAAATGTGGAGCCCCAAAGCTGCAGCCTCTGCATTTTCTCCTTTGTTTAATTGGTCCCTCTGCCCTTTATTAACAACATTAAGTAAAATTAAATGGAAATTATCATGAATAACAGAGGCTTTTTTCCTCCATGACACTTATACTCCAGAGTTTCTTGTATAAAAATATCTCACCAGTGTGCCAGGTAAAGCATCAAGTTGCTACCTAATAATTTCCAAGTGGGGAGGAAAGGCCTCCCTGTTATAAGAGACACATAGCCCACCTGCCTTCTCTCCTGCTTTGTTTCCTGTGCCATCACCATTTCTTCAGACTTTTGCTCTACCAGAGTTCAGAACTAAGTAGACTATGTAAGTAGTTGTTTGCCCGTGTAAAATCTGTATACCCATTTAGATTCTGGGTGATGGATCTAGACTCTAGATGCCAGGCTTTCTCTCCCACTCCCAAACCCCTCTCCTATCGAATAGGAAGGAGCTCATATTCACTGTAGCTACTCACCTCCCATAGCATTGCCCTGGTCCACTTAGACCTACACAGTGTCAAGTATATCAGAAGTATCTGAAAGGCCGAGTGGAAGCCTGGTGTCTAGAGATCTGCACACAGAAATGGTCAGAATAGGATCAGAATAGGATGGCTGAATTGTTTCTTTCTTTCTTTCTTTCTTTCTTTCTTTCTTTCTTTCTTTGCCATTTTGGGTTTCAAGTGTCAACTGTGACTCCATTGTACCCTGGGAAGCCGGAGGTTTCTGTGTCCCCACAGAAGTATTTATCTGTTCTAGGGGGGTCTCTGGGGGACCTGGATAGAGCCTGCCCCTTCTTGCTGAGAGCCCTGTTTCAGCCTGAAGGGGCTGGCTCATCCCTCCTAATCAGTAGCAGTTACTGTCAAGAGTCTGAGGGTACCAAATGATGAAGCAAGTCAGTAGGGAGAAACTAATCACGAAGGACTCACCCTGTGCTTGGCAGGTGCTATTTATAGACACCCCACCAGACAGGAATATATTAACATCATTCATCCAAATCTACCCTGTGATTCTCAGTCTTGATAGTGGCAAGTTCTTCTGTCACTGCATCCATAATATTCTGGAATATTCGCTGCTGTGTTTATTTCAGTTAAAATAGTGTGTCTTTCAGGAGGAGTGTTTTCTCACCTTCTTCCTGCTCCCCTAAAAATCTCAATCTGGATTTCCATAGCAAGACATGCAGGAGGATAAAAACATAAGCAGCACACCAGATGCTTTTGTGAAGTGGGTGGGTTTTCTTGCTTTTCTATGCTCCCATGCAAAGGGCTGTCATAACAATACAGTCATTAAACAGACAAGAAATGGAGTCTTAAAGAGATTCAGACAGCAAAGAGAGCGTGTATGTGTGTGTGTATGTGTGTGTGGTCATGTCCAGTGGTGGAATATATGTGTGTGTGTGTGTGTGTGTGTGTATGGGGGGGGGGGAGAGAGCGCACGTATATATTATAGATATATGACATATATATGCTCACTCTTTCTCTTTCTCTCTCTCCCACCCTCCCTCCATCCCTTTAGCCACCCCCCAGGTAATATAAAAGTTGTAGTGATATTTTGTGTGTTTGCAAGTGTGTATGTGCACACCTGTGTGCATGGGTACGCATGTTCTTGTGAAGGAGAGAAATCAATCTCCCATTTCATTTCTTAAGAGCTATCTATCTTAATTTATTTTTTGAAGCAGGCTCTCTTACTGGGACTTGAGGCTTTCTACTTAGGCTAGACTGGCTGGGCAGTGAGCACCAGGGACTTTGCTTCTTCTCCACCTCCCCAGCCTGGAATGTACCACTACTTTGACTTTTTACTTTGGTGTTGGGGAGCAAATTCAAGTCCTCTTGCTTCTGTGGTGAGCACTTTGCCAACTGAGCCATCTCCCCGTCTCTTAGATTCTTAATTTTGAGTCAGAATGAAATAAATTTTCCTAAGCAAAGACCTGCATCCTCAACTCACTTATCCCTTTCTGGATACCAAACTGTGTGTGGACACGTGTGTGCTTGCATTTTTTTCTATCTGTATTAAATCATCAAGACTGTGATACTCCCAATTCAAGTTCAGAACAGAGAAATTACTCAGCAGTTAAGAGAAATTGAGGAAGACCAGAGTTAAAAGTGCCTAGCACCTAAGTTGGGGGAGAGACACTTTCAACCTCCTGAAATTCCAGCATCGGGGGATCTGCTGCCCTCTTCTGGTCTTCCTAGGTAAACACACATACTCTTAGAGAAATGTTTACATTTGCAAACAATTATTATAATATCTCACATCACTTGTCGGGTGCTTAAAATAGGTATTTCTTTGCTCAAAGCAGGCGTCCTAGGAGTTTTGTCTGGGTTTCCTTAGTCGATAGGCTTTCTATGTGTATTCTTCAGCTGCTTTTTCTACTAAAGGTCCTAAATTAGAGAAAATCAAATCCTTATTCACCATCATCTGGCAAGGCTCAGCTCCACATTTGATCTGTTCCTCAAGAGGATTAGCAACTGCATTCCCATTTGCATAAATCTCCAATTCCATCAAAAATTGAGAAAATTCTTTTTGTACCCACAGATCTCTTTCACCTCAGGCAGATAAAAGGCTGTATCGGTAGCCTCTGCTGTGTTTTTTTGAACCAGCTACACAGCATTTCTAAAGTGTTATTCTTCTGAACGTAGTCCTCTCAGGCATATCTCAGGAAAGGGAGAAACTTTCCGCCTCCGCTGACAACACAGTGAGAAGTCACTGGAGGTATAAAAAGCCTTTATGGAATGGCTTTCTAGAAACAAGCAGGTGTGGTGCTTGTGCTTCTTGCTGCCCTTTTCCAAGCCTCTAGTATCCCAAAGCCTCCCTACTGGCTTAGGTGCTGCCTCATCCAGCCTTTGGTGCTGGTCTGATAAATTCTGCACATCATTTTCAGCAGTGGGAGCTATAGGGAACCACAGGAAAGTTCACTTAGATAAGACTGAGACTGGAAATGCAGAAGCTGTGTGTGGCCTTCCCTTACACTGAGGTTAACTGACTTCTTCTTGAGATTCCCCAGGAAGGCGAACCACAGAAGATAGATCAAGGTTCCAGTGTATAGGCCTGGTGTGTTGACACATGTCTGGACTCCCAGTACCTGAGGGATGGAAGCAGGAAGATCAGGAGTTTAAGGCCAGTCTTGGCTATAGAAGACCTTATTTCTAAAAGCCAAGAGTATTTCTTGGAAAAAAAAAAAAAAAACAAGGTATGAAAAAGAAAGGGCTGGTTTAAATGCACAAAGACATGGATTTCTGCAGACGTTCTTTCCTATAAAGCCAGAATGACAAACTGTGATGGCCACGCCTCCTCACATCTTACCCCAGTTTTCTGCAGTTGTCTAGGGTCTGAATGTGGCAACTGGCAGTGCCTAGACAACAAATAGCTAGGTGACCTGTCACCAGTGGATTCTCAGGACATTTCTGCAAGCTCCCTTCCTTTCTTCAGTTTTCCATTACTCATTCTAGAAGCATGACCCCCATAACTAAAGCCACCCCTGCACCTCAGAAACTTCCCCTCAGAGTTTCTGCTGCTCTGGTAGCTCTATCATTATTCCATTCATGTGCTCAGAATGGCTGAGGACAGAGTTTGGAGCAAGAGAAAGCGCATGATTGGCAGTCTTTTGGATAAAGTATCAGAGATACAGACACTGTCTCTCAAGAAGGCAGAGATGGTTTCTACCCAGGCACAACTTCCATAGTTTCTAGCCAGAATAGGAAAGTGTGACTTTGCTCTGGTTCCTTCTCTCTGCCTCTCCCTCCTTCCCTACCCCATCCCCTTCTCCCTCCTTGTCTTCCTCCCTCCCTCTCCCCTGTCTCTCCCCACTCTTTCCCTCCCTTCCCTTCTCCCTCCCTGTCTTCTTCCCTTCCCCACCCTACCCCTTCCTCCCCTCTCACCCTCTCCCTCTCTCCCTCTCTTTCTCCCTCCCTGTATGTGTTACCTGTGAATGCATCTACTTTGGATACCTTGCTCTATCATTCTTCACCTTAGTTCTTGAGACAGAGTCCCTCTCTTGCTCAACATGAAGGTTGCCATTTTGGTGTGACTAGCTGGCTAGCAAGCTCCAGGAAATTGTCTGTGTGCCTATCTTTGTACATATAGTGCTGGAGTTACAGGCATGTGCCACTGCACTGTATGTGACTTTCAGTATTCTGAACTAAGGTCCTTATATTTGCCAAGCAGGTGTTTGTTCTTTTGAGACTGGATCTTGCTGTACAGCCAAGCTGACCTTTGAACTACTGAGTTGTGTAGTAATAGACATATGTCACCATAGAGTTGACTCTTGATAGAAATGTTAACATGCTTGGACATATAATGATTCTTTCTGGAACAATGGGTTGACAGACATATTGGTTATCCCTCTACATACAGGACAGACTGAGTGAGCTGGATGTAGAAGCTCAGAGAGTCGTGTTAGCCTTAAAGGTCTCATTTCTGTTAAAAGCTTAGAGTATTTAAGGAAGTGGTTATCTCAAGGCCAAGCCAACAACAAATGCAGATAGGTGAGAATATTGTAATTCTATCCATTATTTATAAAACAATTTAAGGATGAGATAATATCATATAACAAGAGCAAATAAAAATTTGAACATGAAACAATTTGAACTTCAAATTTGGTTGTAGCCTGTGGAATCGGTGAGTTGGGAACCTGTTGGCTCAAAGCTGTTGGGTTTTCTTCCTGACTTATAAATTTTTGCCTGGATTTTATACTCAATCCCCTAGGACCACATTAAGGAAGACCAGGGAAGCCTCCTGTTTAAGATTTAATACTTGCAAGAGGTTTCTTATCGAGAAGGTTGCCATCTTCAATTAAACATTATTCTCAAAGCCCAGAGGAAATGAAATGTTAAGCATGGCATTCTTTAGAGAGAGCTTACTGTTTATGCAATGGCAGCAGGTAAATATTCTCATTTCCACTCATGTCAGCCATTTTCCCTTTTAAATTTTAATAAATAATATGTTAGTGGTGTACTGATATTAAGTCAGCAAAATTTCCTTTTTTAATGTCTAATTTTCTATAGAACTGAATCTGTCTCCTTCTGTTCTAGGCACACAGTGATGGAAAAGTTGGAAAAGAAGAGATAAATATAGTGAATTTGTGCCATAGGGAAAAATATTTAACTGATAGTTATTATTTGATTAGCAATTTAACATTCAATCCTCAATAATTGATAAGTGATCATTTCAGATGATAAAATTTGAAATTATATCCTAACTCATACTATACATGAAAAGTAAATATCTGAATGTCAGTACTAAAATCGAGGTCATTATAGTAAAAATATATTTAAGAAATCAATTTAGGAATCAATCCATTTCACAAGCTTTCGTTAAACTACATATAGTGGGCAACTCATTTTGGCGTCCCCCCTTCTGCCTACAAGAAGCCTTTATTTACATCACAGTAGACTCAGCATGTTTAATAAAATAAATAAAAATGAAATGAAATAAAAATCAACTAGTAACCTCTTGTTCTGATTGTGACCATAAGTGTTCCCCTTAATGTGAGCAATTACATAACATACATGGTGTTTGATTTGAGGTGTTTACTGATGGCACAGGAGAGTGAAATCTCCAGGTTCCCAGGCCAGGCCAGAATAAGAATATAGACCACAAGGTCCGCATTCACCCTAGTGGAAGAAACAGAGATGAAGCTAAAATGTAGGTATGCAGAGAGGGGATGTAGGAGAGAGAGAGAGAGAAAGAGAGAGAGAGAGAGGCTGAGTGATGGAGGATGGAGTCTGCTTGCATCATGGAGCACATGTATATTTAACTAAGGTAAAAGGCCATATTCTCAGAGGTCTAACTAGGTTATCTGAAGAGTAGAATGTAATCTGAGGAAAGAATCAAATAAACAGGAGCAATGGCTTTGAGGAACCCACAGCGGTCTATAGCAGAGAGAGCTAACTGAATAAACCCAAGCATTTCATTTAAAAGCCTGGGAAGAGTCTTAAGAGCATCGCCAGCTCCCCTGTGGTCACACATGACTGAAATCCCAGCCTTTAGGAGCTGCAAGAAGGAGGAGCCAGAGTCTAAGGCCATTCTTAGCTATGTAGCAAGTTCAAAGCCAGCCTGGGCTACATGGGACCCTGTTTCCAATAAAAGCAACAATAAATTAAATAGAATAAGGATGCAGAATATTCTAGACTTTTAATGAAACATAATACCAAGTATTGTCAAGACCATGCAAAGCTTGACCAGTAAAGTGTCTTCTAGAATAAGCCTTGATATTTAAGAAGTAAACATAATACACCCAGACCCTTGACAGCATCAATAACCATTGCACATATGAAAGGATGGATAATATCACCCAAATAGCAACCAGGGGTCAAAAGGAAATGGAAGCTAATCTAAGGCAACATAACGGCTCTATGGAATATGCTAATTCTTTCAAATACCATCATGTATAATCCAAGCAGTAAGGCAAAAGATGGATGACCTGGTTGAACTGAAAAATATAGGATTTTTAACGTGTCTTTATTTGGTTTGTGCACATAGAGGGTAATGCGCATGTCCTGGTGCACATGTAAGGTAGAGGTCAACTCTCGTAAGAGTAGATGCTCTGTTTCCACCATGTATAGACCACGGCTCAAGCTCGGGTCCTCAAGCTTAGAGGCAAGCCACATTGCCCACTCGGTTACCTCGCTAGCTCAAGAATAACGTGTTTAAAAAGATCAATAAAGCCAATAAAATAATCTTTAAAGATATAAAAAAAGGAATACAAATTTGGAGTAAAGGAGGGGAATTACTAACAGACACTACAGGTATTATAAATGTGATAGAGATGTTAGAAAAGCTTCGTGACAATTTTCACACCTTGTATGAAATAGGCAAATTCTCTGAAACCTTTGTTTAAAATGTATGGAATGGAATGCAAGTAACTAAACAATGGTATTTCATTAAACGAAGTGAAGATTACCTTGAACAACTTCTCAAAGTTGAACCGCTTTTAAAATTGCATCTGTACCATGGAACAGATTTGGAACCCGTCATTCTTGCCCATATGACTCTAAACAACTGTGCAAACTGAACCGTCAGTGTTGTTTCTTGGTGGGGCCAGAGAATTAAGGTCATAGAGCTCCCAGAAAAGCAGTTGTTCTTCTAATACTGGGACAGATGCAGGGTCTCACAGTCAAGAATGGCTTCCTGGGTGTGTCTGTGGCCAGGGTCATAATGGTTTGAATACTCAGTAGTGGCATCAGTAAGTTGATTCACACAAACAGTGAAGGAAGTATGGGGATGGAGTTCCTGGAGATGCCAAGAAAGAGGACCTCATGGTCATGAGTTTCACTTCCAGAAAACATTGTTCCCCCCTAGATAAAATGCAATAAAAACTGGTTGCCTTTTTTTTTTTTTTACATCATCTGAAATATGCCAGAGCATATATTTTAACAAAACTCAGATATTTCCCTGGAAATGACTGTAAAAGCCTTATCAGATCAAATTTACAGTACTAGGCATGAATTCCTCCTGCAGAGCAATCAACCAAGACCTCAGAATCAATCACAAAGGCAGTTGGTTTTCCCTGTACCTGTCATGCCACTATTACCCAAGTGTAGTGGCTATTCCTGATTGTCAACTTGACTGGAGTGAATTACAGTCCAGAATTGGAGGGCTCACCTGTGATCTAGATCTTGAGTCTGGAAGACACAAGTTTCAGATGTGGTGGTACACACACCTCTAATCTGGGCCACACCTGCTGCTGGAGACCTACATAAGGACATTGGAAAGGGGAAGATTCAATCTTCTTTGCCTGCGAGCCTTGTGGGACATTTACAGCTGCTGCTGACCATTGTTGGGGAGCTTGACTACAGACTGTAAGTCATTAACAAATTCCCTTACTATATAGAGACTACCTATAAGTTCTGTGACTCTAGAGAACCCTGACTAATACACCAAGTGTATAATTCTTGGGAGGCAGGTTGATGTCATAGCCGTCAGATTGCACAGCTGAATAAAACCTTTCATGTCTTCTTCCCAAACAGGCTGCACAGCTCCTTCAAGCCCTGAGAAAAATAACCACCAAGGAGAATGTCCTGGCTAAGCCAAGACTGATTATCTGTTTCCTGACTAAATTGTGTGATGTTTTTTTACTATTATTATTATTATTATAGTTGTTGTTGTTGTTGTTATTATTATTACTTGGAATGAGGTCTTATCATCTAGTAATGGTGGGCAATCAAGATCAATGTCAGACACCTCTCCTTTTATTTTAGGTGCTACTGGGGCATCTCTGATCTAAAACATACCCAGAGGTAATTTCTACCCAGTCTTGATTTCTATCTTTATTCTACTGTGGTGTCATAAAATACAAGAAGTTGTTTCAAGTGTCCTGTATTTGTTGAAAATTGCTTTATGTCCTAAATTTGTTTTAAGGAAAGTCCCAAGTGACACTGAATAAAACAGTATTCTGCACTGTTTGGGTAGAAGGTTCTACAGCCATCTGCAGGTCTATTTGATTTATGATGTCATTTAGTGGCAGAGTTTCTCTTGCTTTTTACTGGATAACATGTCTATTAGTGAAACCTTAACGTTTCCTATCATTGCTTCGTTGGTTAATTTGCAACTTTGTAGCTATCTAGTGGCAGTTGTCTTATGAAATTGGGTGTCCCTATGTTGGAAGGGGTATGTTTAGAGCTGTATTAGCCTCTTAAGGGAATAATATTGCTGGAGTTATCACTCTACCTGATCTCAGATTATACTACAAAGCCAGAGTAAGGAAGACAACACAACACTGACACAAAACCAGACGCATAGATCAGTATATCAGAATCAAGGACTGGGTATAACCCATCCCTCTGAACTCCCACTACTTGATTCTTGACCAAGACACGGGAAATATTCACTGGAGAAGATATGAAATCTTTACCAAACATTGCTGGGAAACCTGGATTCCAACAGGCAGAAAAATGAAACCAGATTCTTACCTCCCACCCTGGATAAAACTCAGTTACAAATGGATTGAGGACCACAGTGTAAGACCTGATGTCTTAAAATGCTAGAGAGTAAATTAGGGAACACACTTTAGTTTTTAGACACAGGCGAGGACTTCCTGAGTAGGTTACCAGCAGGTATTTATTTACTGCACTGATGACTTGAGGGAGCAGTTGGAGGTGATAGCATACTACAATCAGCTAAGGGAAGTGCAATATAGAGATGGCAGAACCATGGCAATTGTACCAGCTAGTTTTGTGTGAACTTGATCACAAACTAGACTCATCAGAGAGGAGGGAGCTACAATATCAGGCTATATGCCGGCAAGCCTGTATACCATTTTCTAAATAGTGACTGATGAGGGAGGGCTCAACCTACTGTTCATGGGGCCATCCTGGGCTGGTAGTCCTGGGTATTATAAGAAAGCAGGCTAAATGAGTCATGAGGAGTAGCCAGTAAACAGCAGCCCCCCACAGTATCAGTTTCTGTCTCCAGGTACCAGGCCTGCGTGAGTGCCTGTCTTCACTGCTTTTGGTTATGAACTATTATATGGGACTATAAACCAAATAAGTCATTTCCTCCCAAGTTTCTTTTGGTCATGGTGTTTCACCACAGCAATAGTAACCTTACCCAAGAGAGCACCACACTTCAACACATACATTTCTCCCTAAGCTTAAATTCTATAAAAACTCATGGAAAGAAAACTTTAAGACTCTATTGGTTAGTGGAGCAATTGGTTAGTAAATCAATTAAAATTTAAATCTAAAGTTCATGCCCACCACATTCTTTTAGCCAACACTAAATGTGGCTAATTGTTATTTTAGTGAACAATACCAGGGAAGAACATTTTTCATTAGTACAATAAGTTGTTCTGGATGCTATTAGTTTGCAATGTGTCATTCCCCAAAGTAAAACTGAGTTGCACATACTGAAATATGTGAATATTCATATGAAAAATATGAGGAAATAGCAAAGACAAATTCTTCTTCAGGTTCTCCTGAGATCTGCCAGTCTGCTTTGGTATTTTGCTTATCTAGTTGTACTTCCTCTTATGGGCTTGCCTTCTTCTGAGTTCTTGAACTTCCCATCATCACTAAAATTATTTAATAAAGTATAATAATTAATTCGTTCTGAAATAAAACATTCCTTTTTTTTAACTTTTTATTTATCCAAAGGCAAATATCACACTTAAAACTGTCAACTTTCAAATGACTGTGTGGCCGAGGGGAGATTTGAACAGTCTTTTTCTATGAAGAAATGATTTCCAGAGTTCAGAATGGCCAGATAAGGGAGACTGACTAAATATTGGTCTCTCAATGAACTGCATCTAAGAAATGTGCCCTGTGAGCATGGCTATAAATGCTGCTCTCAATACAGCTCAGCCCCATTGATTGTAGAATAGTTAGGTTAACAGCTACTGATGGCAAAGGACAACCATACTGAAAGCTAACACTAACTTTTTCACTCTGCTCTCCTCCACCTGACGAAACCCTTCACATAGATATCATGATAGGAGGAATGGTTCACTTCGGCTCCTGGAATACTAGATGTCGATACTGCCACCTTTAAACTCTATGTGTATCAAGTAAGGGTAATGGTGAGAAGAAATTGATCCATATCAAATTTGATATTGTTCTTTATGCCTCATAAATGAAGGAGATACCTCACATCCTCAGACCTTTTCTGCAAGAAGAAGGAGGAAGAGAAGGAAGAAGAAGAGAAAGAGGCAGAGGAGGAGAAAGAAGAGAAGGAGGAAAAGAAGGAAGAGGAAGAAGAGGAAGGGGCAGAGGAGGAGGATGAAGGGGAGGAGGAGGAAAAGGAGGAAGAAGGAGGAGGAGAAGAGGAGGAGGAGAAGAACAACAACAACAACAAGAAACAAGAAACAAGAACAAGAACAAGAAACAGCAGATGATCATTCAAGACAGCCCTTGGTTCACAGCACCTTCAAAGGAGGGGTTCAAACTTAGGAAACAATAAAAAGGTAAAAATTCCATATAAACAAACATATGAGAAAATGGAGAGTTTAAAACGAAAAAGAAAGCAAAGTATTTGCCCATAATCTTGTCTGTCTCTCTCTCTTTCATTGCTCCTTTGGCATACTGGCTTTGATCCTGTAGGCACCTTTGAGCGGTACAAGCTGGTTGTTAGCTACAGCTGTAAAGATTCATTTTATTTTTATATCACAGAACAGTGGGGGGTACAGAGATTTGATTAAACATTATTCGCAGTGTCATTATTCATTTGAAGATGTTTCCAGACAAGATGAGTATTCTAAACATAGATTAGTGAGCCAAACTGTTCTCCCCTTGTAGGTGAGCATTATCTGGTCACCTCAGGCCAGAATAGAAGCAAAGGGTGGAGCCTATAAGATGGCTCAGTGGGTAAGGACCTGTAGCCAAGTCTAAAAAAGTATGCATTCAATCCTCGGGGTTCATGTGATGGGAGAAGGTACCAGATTCCTGCAAGTTGTCCTCTGACCTCACATAAGACCCTGTACTCTTATCTGTATATATTCACAAGGATAAACATAAATAAATGAAGGAATGAATTAATAAATGTAATAAAGATTAGAAGCAAAGGCTGGAGGGAAGGATGCTTTACTCCCTCTACTATCGTGAGATTGAGGTCCTCTTGGTCTCCTTATCTATCTGCTCTGGTATTAACACCTATGACTCTCCTGGTTCCAGGCTTTCGAGTGGGAGGGAAAGTACCACCAGCTCTCCTGAGCTACAGATCGATGTCTCCCACAGTGACCAGATGTGCTCCAAATAGTAGCTGTTCCTTCATCTTGAAGGCAAAATAAGAAGAAAGGGGCAGTCTAAAATTGGAGCCGAGCCTTGCTAAGCTGCTCAGCGCTCCATTTAGCCATCAGCCCTCAGAGTAAGTGAGCAAGAAATTTACAGAAATAACTAAGATGTACAAGAGGTATCCAGCATAAGGTATAAATTGACCCTAATTTTATCATCATCATCATCATCAATTACTTATTGAAAATAGTTTTTTCATACAATATATTCTGTTACAGTCTCCCCTCCCACCCCTCCAGGATAAGTGGCATGGATTCTAATGTAAAACAAATAAAGTGGATGTTACTAAGCACCCCTGCTCTGTACAGGATATTAAAAAACAGGGAGCAAACTGTTGAGACCTTATAAAGAATAACAACAGTATGGTAAGGAAAATGCCAGGGACTCAAATGAGAAGCAATATCTATTTAGAGGGCCTGCTTTTCAAAAATCAATCATAATGTCCTTTAGAGGGTTATGGCTCTCAGAGCCCATAAAAGCTGGCCTTGGTCAGACCTCTTAGTAAACAGTCTCCAACTGTGACTGAGTTTAGTAGCAGCCAAAGATACCCTGAAACCGCTTTTAACAGTGTGCGCTTGGTCATCTAGATTGTTTATTATAAATAAAGAGAATTTATGTCTATGCAGGCCAGGCTTGTTTGGAAAGTAGAAAGCGGCCATTGTGGATTCATTCTCTCTTAGTGACTAAGGGAAAATAAATAGCTGAGTCCCCTAAACCCAGCTAGCCTGCTTTGAGAGCAGTGTTCTACGCAAAACCTCAGTGCTGTCTGCCACTGTGAGACCATTCTCGGCTGAATGCAAACCAGGAGCATCTTACAGATGCTGTTAAGCACCTTGGGACTCCCGGTGAAGAATGTCCGCCCCTCTTAGGTTGTTTATCTATGTTATTCTTTTTATGAGTGATAACATTGTGCTTTGGGATGGGATGTTTGAGACCCAGGCATCTGCTTTGCCGGTTTATCTCTTGCAGTGGAGTACAGATTTCAAAGATGGATGCCTTTCATTCCAGGCACTGTGCCAGGTCTTTGATAGGCTTTGGGTAGGGTAAAGAAGACAGATACCAGGGAAGAATTTTAATTTGGGTAATACTAAGGAAAAACTGAATTTAGCCAAACCTAGTTTTTTTTTTAAAAAATTTTTTTATCTTATTTTTAATTAAATGTGTGTGTTGTGGCAGGGGGGAGTATGCAGATAACCGCAGGTGTTTATGGGGGCCAGAAGAGGGTCCTAGATTCTCTGTAACTGCAGTAACAGGTGGCTGTGAGCCTCTCAGTGTGAGTACTAGAAATTGAACTCAGGCCCTCTGGAGAGTAGCATGCGTGCTTTCTCAACCTCTGGGTCATCCCTCTCTAGCCTCTCCATTTCAAAAATTATTTTTTACTCGTCAGTCGCTTTCATAGATTCATGACAGCAAGTTGAATTTTGATTATGGATTATTTTATTTTATTGTTAATTTTGACTGATAAACTGTCAAAGACAAGGTGTTGGGGACACTTCTTTTTGTGTACTGCCAATTTTCCTAGTATTGCTTTCTTTCTTCTGTGGCATAAATGGGCAAAGATGACCTGCTCGGAATCAAACAAAGCGCAGGCAGGTGGCAGGAGGCGAGTAGGTGTGTTTGAGGGACTTACCTGGAAAAGAGGGCACTAGGTCTGGAATAGCGTGCCTTGTTATCAGAAATATCTGACTCACTGAGTAGGAGTTGAATTGAGTAACATAGATCAGATCGTGAAGCCAGTGTGGGCTTTAATGCAGATGTGTAAGAATAAATGCAAAGCCACCAATGGTCCCAAGAAGGAGGAGTCCTTGAGATGAGAAGAAACAGTGTGGGAAGGGTGTGAGATTTGGAAGTCCTTTATAGGAAGGACTTTCTGAATAGAATTCCAATGATGGAGGGGACAAAGTCAGCAATAAGCAAATGGGATCTCATGAAATCAAAAGCTTCTATGCAGCAAAAGGAGCTTTCAACCAAACAAAGAAGCAGCCTACAGAATGGGGGAAAGTCTTTACCAGCTAAGTACCTGACGGAGGCTTGCTACCAAGACTATACAAAGAATGTCAGAAACTAAACATCAAGAAGAAGACAAGTGACCCGATCAAACCAACAACAACATGGGCTATGGACCTGAACACAGCGTTCTCAAAAGAAGAATATATGAAAATGGATAATAAACATCTTTAAAAGTGTCATTGAAAGTATCATTAGCCACTAGGAAAATGCAAATTAAAACTACTTTGAAATTTCACCTTGCCCCAGTCACCATGGCTATCATCAAGAAATCAAATTACAGCAGTGCTGGCTAGGGTATGAGGAAAAAAAGTGCTCACCCACTGTTGGTGGGAGTGTAAATGGATGCAGACACTTTGGAAATCAGTGAAAGCTTCTAAAGAGCTAAAAGTACAACCACCATGGACACAGCTATACCTCTCCTAAGCCCAAACACTGCACACCATCCTACAGAGGCACTTGCACATCTGTGTTTACTACAACACTATTGATGTTAAACACTATTGTTATTGAAAAATCAGCAAAGATGTCAAAATTTCGTGACTGGGGAGGTCAATGGCCCTAAGTCAGAACCTATTGTTATTTTGTTAGTGGTCATGTTATCAAACTTCCTTCTAATAATTTTGTTTATAGCCATAGACAACCTTGATCAGAGACACTTCTTCTTGCAGGGTACAGTTAATGCAGACACTCATAAGTAGCCCAGCTCTGAGAGTAAGTGAGTCGAATTCTCAGCCATCATCGAGACATCCTCACCAACCCCTGCCTCCTAAGCATATGCTCTGTACACTGTAGAAAGTGAAGCGAGAGGAATATAAGAGTCAGAGGATGGGGAGAAGTGCTGGGAAATACTGTGTCCTAGGCAAGGCGTGACCATCATGGTTATCTGCACAAGACCTGCACAAGATCAAGCCAGTCAGCATTCCACCATGGACTGGGGGCGGGGGACTCACAAGGATCTACTTGTAGCTATGGAGCTGTTATTGGCAGTTGCTGGAAGAAGGTGAAGATCATTTTTCTTTGTGGGTGTAACAATTAATAGACTTCCCATGCTTCAATGGATGGTCTCACAATTATGTACATATGGGCAGACTCAATGTCTCTCTCTCTCTCTTTCTCTCTTTCTCTCTCTCTCTCTCTCTCTCTCTCTCACACACACACACACACACACACACACACACACACACACGCACACACACACACGGAACATGAAGCAAGTAGGACAAATGGGCATTCTTGAGGAGCGGTCTGGAGATAGCTATAGTGGCAGAGTAGAGAGTGGATATAATGAAAATACAGTATACATATCTTCATTCATAGTATCATTCTTAGAGAAGAAATTAAAATGTACTTTTTAAATCTGAAGTTTTGCTTGAGAAGTTTAAACATGCCAAATATAATATGTTCTTGATCAAGTCAACTTCAATTCCCTCCCTCCAATTCTTCTCACACACCCCCACCATTGTTTCCTTCAACCCTCACATGGTCTCAAAAAAAGAAAAGAAAAGAAAGGAAAGGATAGAAAACCCTATGGACTTCACTTACTTGGCCAGTATGTGCACAAGTGTAGGGCAATCTACTGGAGCTTAGGTAGCTCATCCCTGAAGAGAACTGGACTCTCTCTCATCCATCAGCTATCAACTGCCAATCTCTCCTCAGCTAGGGTGGGTGGGTGGGGTTTTATGATCCCCTTCCCTGACCATGTTGAGATTTTCTTTTTCTGCTGTGACCTTGTGTATGTCTTGCACATGTAGTTGCAGACACTGGGAGTTCGTATATGCAGTGGCTCTCTTGTTTCTGAATACACTGTCTTGTAGTTGTCCACCACCTGTTGCTCTTAAATCGTTACACACATCACCACCCCATTCCCATAGTCTTCCCTGAGCCTTGAGAAGAGAGGGTGTGATATAGATGTCTCTTTTAGGGACGAGTACCCCATGGTTGCTTATTCTCTGGTCACTGACCAAAACTTTTAAAGACTTATAAGGCCTATAGTGAGAAATGACCAAGTTTTTAGTCATAATTGTCAGTAACATGAAATGCTTTCAAGACACCAAACAAGAAAGACTGCTTATGGCTTTAGAGGGGCTTAGGGATGGACAAGGATACACATTTTTCAGTAGATAGGCATAAATTTAGAGTTAATGCTGATGGTGGAATTTGGATATTATAGTATAGGTATTCTATGAAGTTATTTCAACTTTGACAAGACATATCCTTAGAAATTTTTTTGAAATATCAAGATCTTTAGCTTAATTAGAACAGATTCCACACTTGGATGATAAATAGCCACATTATCAAAGGATGAGATCTGAAACATGAAACACACAGAACATGGCAGGTGGACAAACAAGAAGTATGAGGTTAAGTTTACAGGATCAATGTTATAAATCCATTAAAGAACATAACCAAGTGTTCATGCTGTGAGATATGAGATGTATTTGGGTAAACAAGAGCAAATGAGACTTGTGGGGTATAATGGAGATAATCTTCAAAAGAGAGATGCATTAGCTATTAGCATAACCTTATCTCATCTACATTTTATATCTGAATGTCTCAAACTTTAAAACATATCATGAGCTTCTACTGAGATAAAATTCAGGTAACATAAAACACACCATTTAAAGCACTTTATTCAATTGAGTACTCTTCGGAACTCATAATGCTACACAACCCCTCATCCCATATAATTCCAGAACATTCCCATCTCTGTAGAAGGAAGCCTTGTCCTTATTAATAAGCTGCTTTCTGCCACTCCAACCCCTGGCAAGCATTAATTTACTTCCTGTCTTCACAGATTCACCTCTTCTGCTCATTGTAGACAAATCATGCAGTGTGTGGTCTATAACTGCCTAATTTAGTCTGATTTCATTACTTATAAATTTTCAGGAAGCTCTACCTGAAAGCACTTCTGATGGCCACATGTGTGCTGGGCAGGTAATAGCAGAGGAGAGGCTGCTGCTCACTGCACCTAGCACAATGCTGGAAGGTTTATGAATATTTTATATCACTCATGCTTTCTTCTCTGAGATAATATCATTGACAACTTTGGATAGGAAGCAGAAACTTTGAAAATTACTTAATTTGGAAAAAGTAGATATTAACATGATTGGGGTAGAGCCAGGTGAGAACACTACCTGGCAATGAGTAGGCCCTGGGTTCAATGCTTAGTCTTTCAGAAAGAATCAAGAGAATAATACTACTAATGCTGTATGTAGTCTAATATTTTGAAATCTCCAGAAAAAGGCAAGGCTTTTTACTGACTCCATATGTTTTTCAGTATCAATATAAATAGGTATGGAATTTAATGCCAAACATCATCCATATCTTTCCACGAAGGGCAATGTCTGTTTTCCTACTAAGTTCAGAGAAGCCTCGGAACATGTTCTATTTCCCTCTTTTAAAGTTAACTGCATGTCCTAGTTTGGTTTCTGTCACAGTAATAAAACATCATGACCATGGCCTGGGGAGGAAAGAGTTCATTTTGGCTTACTGGTTCTGATCACAGGCCATCATGAAGGAACTTGATGCCGAGAACCAGCCTTGGCTTGAAGATGGGTTCTGAGCAAGGGGTGTCTGAGAGAGGCAAAACAAAAGACTGAAATGTGCATCTGACTGGTGGCCTATGTTCTGCTCGAGACAGCTTTCCAGATTGCTCTCTATGTTCTGCTCTACTCGAGGCAGCTTTCTCTTGCTATTCTAAAACTGTCTGGATAGCTTGTCTCTTACAGATCAGAAGTTTCTTATTTTATGTCAATTCAGTCTTTACCCCAAGTTCCCTTTTTATTATCTGATGAATCAGCACCCCATAACCATAGCCCAGCGATTCTTAGGAAGAGACAGCAAGCACAAGCACAGACAATAAGGTAGCTGGTGGGATCTTGCTCTGGAATTACTATTCTGACCACTCCAGGACCTACATTCACTCTGTCCCAGGCTGACCTTGAACTCAGTAACCTGCCTGCATTTGTATCTGCCTGTCTTTGTATTTTTCTGACAAGCTGACTCATAGTACAGCTGCCTCTGTTCCTTTAGATCTGTGAAGCTCCTTACACAATTTATATTATATCCTATATTTTATGTGGTCGAGAAATCATATATTTTCAAACTCATGTTCTTAGGTTTCCTTCCCACAACCTTAATGGCTGTCCTGAAGGTCATTTTGCTGAGAAATAGACAAGCCCTAGTCTCCCAGACTTGAGCTGTCTCTGATTATCACAGAGTCATTAACCTTGGCAGAGAGGACATTCCTTGAAGGAAGCACTTGAAAATCTGTACACTATTAAACAAACAAACTTTACTCACACAGCACCCATCAACACTTGTGGAGGCCCATGCCCTGCTAGCTCTGTTCCAGGGACAGGAACCATGTCAACTGTCCCTTACACTTGGCCAAGCAGGATTTGGCAACTTAGGTCAGGAACTTAAGCAACAACTAGGAGGCAGGAACTGAAGCTGAGGCAGTAAAGGCATCCTGCTTGCTGGCTTGCTGTCTGAGGCTTGCTCAACTTGCTTTTTATGTTGCCCAGACCAAAGCCTACAATTGGCTGAGCCTTTCTATTCTAACCATTGAGTTAGACAATACCCCATGACTTGTCCAGAGGCCAATCTGAGGGATACAGTTTCCACAATGAGGCTCTCTTTTCCCAGATGACTTCAGATTGACAAAAACCTATCACCATATAATAACTGTTATCCAACAAAAATTATTGCTGCTTCCTTATTGTGTTTTATAAGCTAAAGGTTAATGAGCCAGTAGACAATATATGTAATCACTAGGCACACAGTCTTCTGTTTGTGTGTTTCTCCTTTAGCTGGCATGGTCAGAAGCCACCCACTACTAGCTGCCAACTGACCTATTATGATTCAGTCCTTTGACATTGCAGAAAATATGCCTGAACATGTTCAACATAGGAAGACCTACAGTCGTGGGTGCCTATTTTATGTGACCATCAGCTGTTTTGAAGAATAAAACATTATATGTAAATTCCTTTGTCACAGCTACTAAAGTAACATTGCTATGAATAATTAGGCTTAGGTGTATATTTGTCATAAGCTTTTGTTCCATTGTTCAGTGGTGCTTTAGAAGAATTCACATCACAACAAAATAACCTCATTTTGTAGATCTTATGGTTTGGGCTTATTATATGTTATATATAATATGTAGAATATTATATTTATTTTTTGTATCAGATTTCAAGATTTTTGATTCATGTGTATGTATGTGTGATGTGCATGTTGTGTGGTGTGTGTGTATGTGTGTGTGTGTATTTCTATGTGTGTATGCCACTTGTGTACAGTACTTACAGAACCCCAAAAAATGTTGGACCCAGTATGGCTGGATTACCCACATTTGTCAACCACCCAACATGGGTGTTGGGAACAGAACTTGGGTCCTCTTTGGGAACAGGAAGCATTTTTAATCAATAAGTCATCTCTCCAGTCCTGTGTACTATACAGACTTTCAGTCATAATAAACAATTGTATTCAACAAAGTAAACCATTTGGAGTCTTATAAATCAGATACTGGGTTCTGCAGGTAGACTTTATTGTCTTCTGCTTTTCACAGAGTAAAAAAAATAGTAAGAGGACAAACTTTTTTCCCAAGTCTCAGTAATTGTGCCTCAGCAGAGCAAAGACAATTTAGAATCCCAAATCCTGACCCCTAAGACGTTTAGTGGCTTATTTCACCTCCTCAGTGCTTGGCTATCCTCGAGTATTACATGAACTTTCAATTCAAGTTAACAGGGTAAGCTTGTTGAAAGAAAAGAAGGAAAGTTTGATATACTTGGTAAACAAACTCGAGAGTTACAGAGAAATGCACTCTTTAGAAAGGAGGGTTAAAGAGATGGCCCAAGGATCATGGGAGCTCGCTGCTGTTCTAAACGACCCGAGTTCAGTTCTCAGCACCCACCTTTCTAACTCTAGTTGATCTAATGCCCATCTTCTGGCCTCTGTGGATACTGTACACATGCATATGCATGCATGCACATACACACAAATGTAAAAAAAAACAAAAATAAAAAAGTGAAACAATTCTTCTTGATGCCACAGTCTCTCTTTTTTCTTTTCTGTTCTGTTCTTTCTTTCTTTTCTCTCTCTCTCTCTCTCTCTCTCTCTCTCTCTCTCTCTCTCTCTCTCCCTCTCTCTCTTTCTCTCTCTCTTTCTTTCTTTTTTACACTCCAGATTTTATTCCCCTCCTGGTCCACCCTCCAACTGTTCCACATCCCATACCTCCTCCCTGCACCCCTGTCCCCATGAGCGTGTTCCCCACCCCCACCCCACCAGATCTCTAAACTCCCTAGGGTTTCCAGTCTCTTGAGGGTTAGGTGCATCTTCTCTGACTGAACCCAGACCTGGCAGTCCTCTGCTGTATATGTGTTTCGGGCCTCATATCAGCTGGTGTATGCTGCTTGGTTGATGATCCAGTGTCTGAGAGATCTCGGGGATCTCAGACTCTTGATCAATGTAATGTACCCATAACAACTGTCAATTTGACACAATTTAGAATCACTGGGCAGGACAGTCTCAAAGAAGGATTTTCTAAGTTACATTGGCCTATGTCCATGTTTTGGGGGGATTGTCTTGACTAATTTAATTGAGGTGGGAAAGCCCACCCACAGTGCACAGCACTGTATTAGAGAAAGCTAGCCATAAATTCGCACTAATTCATTTCTCTCTGCTCTTGACTATGGACACGACTAAATGCTTCAAGTTTCTGCTGACTTCTCCAGCATGATGGGCTGTAACCTGGAACTGCAAGCTAACTTAAACCCTTTCTCTCTCCCGTGAGTTGCTTTTCTTTGGGGTAGCATTTCACTGTAATGTAACCATAGCAACTCCATTTTAACTTGTCTGTCTGGTGCCATTAGAAGGAACACTTTTGAGCAAAAGGAAGATCTGCCATTCTCACCGTAGATAAAATTACAAAACTGTAGATATTTTCCTAACTTTGTACTCTTACTTCCAAGGATGTATCCTATCCCTACAAAAAGAAGAGAAGAGAATGTGGAGAGATTGATCAGTTGGGAAAGTGCATGGTATGCAAGCTTGAGGACATGAGTTCGGATCCCCAGAATGCAAATAAAAATCCAAGAATGGTGTCTTGGGGAAGGCAGAGACAGGAGGATCCCTGGCTCCCTGGCCAGGTGTCCTAATTAAATTTGATCATTTCAGATTTAGAAAGAGACATTGTCTCAATAAATGAAGGTTGAGAGCAACTGAAGAAGCATCCTGTACAGACTAAGGCTCTCTCCCAAACATACAAATCTACATGCACATGCTCACGTGTATATACACACACATATGACACATGTACACATACATCCACATATGCATATGCACACACATATTCCTAACACCATACACATACACACACAAAAGGAAAACATGGTGCTTCACAAGTGTCAGGAACACTCTCAGTGAAGGTGCATCTGCTTGTTGTTGGCTCTTATTATTCCTGTTTATTCTTTACAGTCTTGCTTATGCTTCCTTACTGATTACATGAAACATGTAAATTTGTGTTGATTTCTCCATTCACATTAAATGGGAACCTGCCGATTATTATACTAACTTCAGTAAAATTTTTATTTTTCTTCTTTTCTTTTGATCAGCAAAATCCATATCAGTTTCAAGTTCTGCTGTGACCTCCCTTCTTGCTCACCAAACTTTCTACTAGCTGTGTTGATTTGGAAACTTTATATTGAAATCAATAAAATCACCTCGAAGACTGTAGCTGGTCCTGGGGATCCATGGAATATGAATTCTTCAGAATTCTGTGTTCTTCCTTCCAATGGCTCCGTGAAACAAAGCAAGCTTGGCAAATTCATTCCAAAAAGAAGTCCCACTCACAGTCTTATCAATTAATTCTTTCTCCTTTTACATGCAGCTCTTTCAAGAAAACAGTTTAAGCTTCAAAAATCCAAAGCTGAGGGTTAGCTTCAGAAATAAATGTGGTGGCAAGGAATACACAGGCAGGTGAATATTTTTCACAGAGCTTGCAATAGTGGCCACATGAAGCATCAGCGTGGGTCACTATAATCTGTCACGGAAATTCTACACGGAGGTCTAATGTGGTACCTGGAGGGAGAAGAGTGTTCTAATGGAGCGGGTCTGTGGGTTAAAGACATTGGCAGGCATTTCTGCTCCTACATTGCCATCCTCATTGATAATCATAGAGTAAGAGAATTTCACTTTGCAAGAGGACCATACTAGAAGTAAAGATTTGTCGAGTTCATTGCAGCAGCCAATTCTAATCTTATTCTTTTGCAAAGCGAATACACATCACATTCCATGTCACTTTGTTCTGTTCTCCTCCCAACAGGGTTTAGTCATTGTCACCACATAAGCTGTTCCCATTGAATTTGATGTCAGTGTTAAGTCTGTAAGTTCATACCGAACATTATAAACTTGGGTACCCTTTTAACTGTTGTTTCATTGAATGGCATAGAATGAACCCAGTTTCAACACTGTGAGTCACTGTTTAAACCTGACTTATACTACTATGATAAAGTCTATGACCAAGCGTGGCCTGAGGAGGAAAGGGCTTGCTTGTCTCAGGTGTCCCAAACAGCCTATCATTAAGAGTCAAGGCAGAAAGCCAAGCAAGGTAGGAACCTGGAGGCAAGAACTGAAGTAGAACCCTTCCGTCAGAGGTTCTTAATCTTCCTACTGCTGCAATCTTTTAATACAGCATCTCACGTTGTGGTGACCCCCAATATAAAATTATTTCATTGTTACTTTGTAACTATAATTTTGCTAATGTTATGAGTACTAATGTAGAAATTTGATATGCAGGATATCTGATATGTGACCCACAGGTTGAGAACAGTGCTTTAGAGGAACACTGCTTCCTGGCTTGCTTCCCATGGCTTGCTCTGCTTGCTTTCTTAGACATTCCAGGACAACCAGCCCAGGGGTGACACCACCCTCAATGAGTTGGCCTCTCTCACATTAATCATTCATTAAAAGAAAAAAAAAAATCAGACTTGACTACAGGCCAATCTGATAGAGGAATTTAACTGAAGCTTCCTCTTCCCAAATGACTCAAGATTGTGTCAAATCGATGAAGGCTAACCAACACAGTCACATTTTGAAATTGGGAGTTATGGGAATATGATCTTTGTTGGCTCCTCAAAAATATAGACCAGATGGGAACTGAAAGGGTGGCACTTGGGTCTTTTGTTTATCAAACACCCACTGTACTGCTTGTGATGAAATCTGAGTACAATTTTACCTGTACCAAGACACAACTGAGATTGAATGCCTAAGGCTAAATTGTGAGTCAAAACGGGGTAGCTTAATCACAGCATGTAGTCTGGGAATTCCCACATACTGGCACAGGTACAGTGCAGCATGACAAAGTTACCTAAGGTAGAGCCCTGTGTCACCCATCCAGACAGGTATCTGAGAACAGTGACAGAGCCACTGAATTGTGACTGAATGCCTCTGATAACTCCTTCTCCAGAGACAGATGACACAGAGGAGCTGGGACACGGTTCTATGAAAACTGGGTTCCTGACACTGAGATGCAAGATCATGCAGTTTGTTTGGTCCTTTTAGTATGTTAGGCTTTTAATGGCTACTCTGCCAGTCAGTTTTCTCCCTGTGGGCCATTCTCCAATGTGTATTTGATTGTCTAGCAGCTCTAAGGAGCTCTCTAGAGCACACGGCTCTACATGTGGCCCTGTGCTCTCTAATGACTGCATGCGTCCACCTATTCCTATTCCTCTTACACTGTTTGTACTCCAGCACCATCTCATCTTGGGGAAGCTTCTCCTTCTTTCTGTCTAGAAAACCTTTTGTCTAATTTTGGGTGTGATAAGCCTTTTATTCCTTTATCCTAAACCAGTTAACTCCTGTTTATCAAGCATTCACTATAATGACTGTGTTGGCATGAGAGTATACAAAGAATAGTGAACTAGGAGAACCCAGTGCAACAGTTACAACCAGATGCTTATCGAAGAAAAGTATAATTTAACTCTAGTACACATGAAGACAGATGAGGCAAAAAATGAAAGACTGCATTTTGTTCATTAATTAATAAGGAAACCAATGAGATAATATCACTAATTCTAAAAGAAGTTCAAAGACCAAGAAGATAAGACAGGAAGATGATAGAAAGATAGATGAATGATTGATAGATATAGAGAGATGATTGACAGATAAATAATTGATAGATAGACATTTAAACAGATAGATGTAGTGGGCAAATAGATTTCAGGAATAATATTTCAAACTGATAAAATTAACTTATCTACTGGGCAAGAATTAAGTATACTCTATAATTAGCTTACATACTCATGATAACCAAAATTATTTATTTTATCATATCTTCATTTTCTGCAATTTCAAAACCCACAATATTAATGAAAGGGGCACTGATCTCATAAGTGAACTAGACTAGACACAGAGATGTGCAGTCTTCCCCATTTCTGTTTTCCATGAAATTTCCTGACAGAGATGAAACATATTGAGGGCTCTAGCTATACGGATCACCTTCCCAGAACTGGAAGATGGGTGAGGGCGTCTCCATTTGATGCCTGTCGATCATGAGTAGGATGTTTCCAGGTCAACATATGGGTGCGGAATGTGCAGCCACCTCACATGTGAAGATGATGTAGAAGCATGAGAGAGCCTTCTAGAGTGTTTCATTGTGCATGCTGGGAGCAGGGTGTGGAGAGAGGCCATCTCTTCCTCAGCCTTTTCAGGGTTCTGACTGGAACACTGACAGCTGGATTCTGAGTCAGGTGCAGCCTGTGAATGATCTTTCTTCTGACATTCGTTCTCCCAAAATGTGGGCCAGAAACAGCAGCAACCTCACGACTTGGGAACTTGCTGAAGTGCAAATGTTTGGGTACCAACCACAATGTACTCAGAAATTCTGGGGGGATAGAGGGAACATCTGTACTGCAACCTTGCTGTATGATTGTGGCATTGAGATGCTCAGACCCAACATGCTCTCAACAGTCAGGGATTCTGAAGTATTTTCCACTCATGACCACTCTTCCTGGGGAAATTTTTATTTAAACCTAGGTATATAAAACAGGTATATAAATAAAACATTTACTAATAATAAATCACACACACACAAAAAACCCCCACAATATTCTAAAATAATTCTTGAGGCCAGACAGATGGCTCAGTGGTTAAGAGTGCTCACTGTTTCTGTAGAGAACCAGGCTTCAGAATTCAAATGGGGTAACTGATAAAGATTTGTAATTCCACCTCTCAGGGTCCGATGACCTCAGAGGCCTGCAGACATGTGTGCTCTCACATAAGTGCATGCATGCACATGCGCGCGCACACACACACACACACATGTGCGCGTGCAGCGCGCTTCTTAAAAATTGGCGCACATACAATGTTACCATTTCTTAAAGATAAAAGTAAGTGTGCATACTACTGAGGGGGGTGGCTTGTTTCTGTAACACAACGTGATCTAAGATATGCTAACGGGATACAAGTTGAGGAATTGTGCGCTGTGTGTTCAGAATCAAGGTTGGCGTGCTACATAATAACAGTGAGAACTGTCGGAAACACCTCAGATTCCCGCAGCACTTGATTTTTAATTAATTGTTGATCATTGTTCTTTCAGACACCTCTTAATGTTTCTGAACTCTTGACTACTCTCACATTCAGCTGTCCAACACCTTATTAGGTGGCACAGTCTACAAAAATGCATACCAAAGTGCTGAAGCTACTCTTAAACCCCACACAGCTAGAAAGCATTGTTTTCTAGGTGATATTTTCTCTAAAGTAAATGAGCCATTTAATACAAAGCTCAGGATTCAGCCCTGAATATACGCCACATTACTCAGTACCTCTGTCAATAAAGTGGCTCCCTCATCAGGCCAGTTGTCCACAGCTGCAAGCACAATGGGACATCCTAGGTAGTCAACAGTTAATAAATAGGCCAGAGCAAGGTTTGGGGAAATGGAGGTCAAAAGATATCCCTGTGACATGCTGGCTCTTCACTGTCATCTTCAAAAGGCCAGCTCCTTCTGGCATAGAGCTTGCTACCACACTATTACATTATGGTAAATTTAGTCATTCATTTAACTGCCTGGGCCACAGATATTCCTTGAACATGAGTTTGAATGGGATTAACCTGTGAATCAGGGGCTTGAGTGAAACAGGAGGCCTTCCTCGATATGAGTGAATATTTCACTCTAACCCAGGTACATTCAGCACTTGCCCATAATCCCAGCAGTTAGGAAGTTGGAGATTGGTTCTCATGCTTTGGTTCAACTTGGAATCTGCGTGTTCAAATACTAAAGGTCCTTGTCCCCAATTGGTTTTCATTGATCAATAAGGATGCCAGCAGCCAATGGCTGGCAAAGGGAGACAGGGCAAGACCCTTAGAGCTGTGGGGGTCCAGGATGCAGGGAGGAGGAGACGGAGGATGACCAGGATATGGTAGGAGACAGAAGAGAGCTGCAGGAGATGAAGCCAACAAGCCATGTGAGATTTCAGGGAAGTGGCCATGGGCCACTTCCTCAATTAGGCCTAGGGTAGCAGGTGGAGGATTAGAAGTGCCCAGTCATTGAGTTAGCAAAGACATTTTAAAAATAAGCGTGTGTGTGTGTGTGTGTGTGTGTGTGTGTGTGTGTGTGTTTCATTTCAGATCCAAAGAGCTGCTGGGCAGGTGGCTGGAAGTGTGCAACCTGCTGAGAGCATAAGCAGAGAAACCAAAATTCACACTACACAAGGATCCAAATTTTTATGGACCTCCGCAGCCACATAGTAAGTTCCGTACCAGTTTGAGATATGTGAGAACCATTCCCCAAACAAAATCCCGGTAGTTTCCTTTCCAAAAATAGTCAACTCTCAACGGATCTTGCTATCTAAAGAAAGAGACAAACAAAAATGGTCTCAAAAATAGTTGAAGTTCAGCACGCACACATACAGGCATGAGTACATACGTACATACACATACCACACCCACTCACACACCCACCTCACACCCACTCACATACCCCTATATTTGATCATCTATCCTTCCTAAGCACGTGCCTACTTCATTTCTTTGCTAATTGGTAGTTGGATTCGAAGCGAAACTGCGTGAGGCAGTACAGTTGCTACAATACAGCCGTGAACACAGACACAATGTGGCTCTCAGATGTTCGCAAACTCCACTGTCCCAATTACAGAAAGAGCAAGTAATTGTGGAGCTTGCTGTTATAACAACCACTGCTTGTAAACAGCACAGCTTTAGGGAGACTGGCTTTCTCTACAAACACACTGGACTGAGCAAAAGCAATTGCAGTGGCAGTCATTTAATCTCTGCATCCAAAGTAGGAAAATAGCATTGAACTTCTGAAAGGAATGTGAAATTACCACGTCTCCTAAGTGTCTGCAAATAAAATAGGCGAAGGGAAGGAGAAATATTCAATTTAACACCGAGAGTAATTTTCACCTTTTCTTCCTTGAAAAAAAAAAACGTACGTGAAATGTCAAGTGTTGTCATGGAAACAGTATAAAATAAGAAATCTGTTTGTGAATGCTTGGAGTGAGGTGCAAAATTGTCAAATGGAGATAGTTTCTATTGTCTGTTGCAGGATTTAAAAAAAAAAAAGCCATAATGATCTGTCTGTAACCTTCCCGACAGTTATTCTTAGGTTCCCTTCACGTGAGGCTTTGTGAGTGACTTCCCAGTCATTCCCTTCCTTTCTAAAGCCCATAAGAGGCAGCTTACCCAGGCCACATTTACAGTGCCATTGTGCGGTTAAAATTACAGATTTGAAAACATAAAGATCATTTAAAAGAATTTAACGCAAAGACACAAGGACCATTCAAGTTGATGTAGCTACGAGGAGCCAGGATTCTTGAAGCAACTGTTAGAAAGTAAAAGTGCTCATGACTGGGGCAAGGTGAACCTAGGCTGGGGTTCTACATGCCCTGTGATGTCAAAACCCCATTATTGCTGCTCATCCCTGTGTGTGCGTGTGTGTGTGTGTGTGGGGTGTATATGTGTGTGTATGTGTGTGGGGGTGTATATGTGTGTGTATGTGTGGGGGGGTGTATATGTGTGTGTATATGTGTGTGTGTTCTATGAGTGAGTTTGGTACATGTGTATGTGTGTGTGCTATGTATGTGCCTTTACATTTATATATGTGTGAATTCTGTGTATGTTTGAGTGTCTGTGTATGTTTATGTGTGTGTGTGTGTGTTCTGAGTTGGTGTGGTATGGTGTATATGTGTGTGTGAGCTATGTATGTGTTTTTACATTTGTATATATGTATACTATGTGTGCATGCGCGCACACACACACACACACACACTCACACTCACATGAGAGTTATTACTCTTCTTGGAAATTTTTAGTTATTCCCTACCAGAAACTTAGAGTTTTTTTCTCTGACCTTCAGAGGGCTCCATAACTGACACAAGTGTCACTAGCCAACCTTGAGTTGCACAGAACCGTCCAAACTAAAGCCCCTGAGAAATAAAATTGGAAGAGACCTGACTACCTTTACTTCATGGATGGGAATGTCCACTTGGGGAACTGTTTGCTTAAAGATCCCCTGCTGCTGAGGGGCAGATTGCTGCTGCCAAAATGTGTGATCTTCTTGGAGAGCATGGCCAAAGAGCTCTTCACCCCAGAAAGGACACTGGCAACAGATCAGAGAAACAATAGCACTCAAGTCTAGCATGGAACCAAAGTTTATTGGGATGACCCACAGAAACCTGGGTGAAGGGTTACAAATGAGAACATGAAGCATTTTTGATAACTTGCAGAAGCTAAACAGACAGGTATCTGAGAACATGGAGGAACATTTTTGATAACTTGCAGAAGCTGAGTCATTAGAGTTTCCTGCACACCTCCCTGAAGAAGCCCCTCCCCTCCGCCATTATTTATTGTTTAACCTCTGGGAGACGCCCTGAGTCTGATTTCTTAGATGAGCTGCCCAGGTCATAGGAGCCTCTACCTTCTCCTGAGAGTAGAAAAATGTTCCAATCTAGGAGAAACAACTAGAAACGCCTGACTTCTGACTCAAGGCCTCAGGCCTATCCTCTCACAAAGTCTGGCCAAGAAAGGTGAAAACATGAACCATACTCAATGAATATTGAACCAGTTTCTGTGTCTCTGTCTTATTTGAAGAAAGCTTTCTTCAGAGCTGTGCACAAGGTGAGCGGGTGAAACCATCCTTAGTGGTACAGAAGAAGGGGGTACACAGGAGGATCTCAGTTCCTCAACAACTGCTTCTCCCCCACAGTCACCTACCACACAGACCACCTTCTACTTTGCAGAGGAAATCCATGCCCTTCGTCAAAACCCCCCGAGCAGAAACACTTCTGTGGGCTCAGTGAAAGCCTTCTGGAATAATTAGTGCTGTCATCTCTGTCCTTGCTTGTCTGAGCTGTATTTATGGCAACTGTGAAGAACAATGTTTCAAAGAGAAGGTTTAGCTTCTGTCAGGATGCTGTGAAATAAGAAAATAAAAAAAGAGAAGCAATAACAATGTCCATCCCTTACCATTCGCCAAAACCCATCTATTCAAGGGAGACACCCATAAGAGGAGACCGTGCTCCAGAAATACTGAGAGCTAAGAATGTTCTCTTCCATATTTAAATGCATGGATCTCTGCAGCTAGTCTTAATACACAGACATGGAACACACATTTAACTGAGAAGAAAATGACCTTGAAACAGACAAGTCACATGAAGTAACTGATTAAATCTCTCTCTCTCTCTCTCTCTCTCTCTCTCTCTCTCTCTCTCTCTCTCTCTCAATATTGTGTACTGAAACGTGTGTGCTTGTGTGGTGGTGTTAGGAGGTGGGACCTTCCTGAAATGATTGAGTCATGAAGGCAGGGCCCTTTCAAGTGGGATCTGATAATACAGTTCTTACCTAGCTCTCTCACTCTTCCCAACATGTGAGGACAAATACAAGAGGCAACCTATCAACCAAGAAGGGAGAGCCCAGGAGCCAGCCCAGCAAGTCTACCCAAAGATTGACCCTGGACTTGCTGGCTTTTGAACTGTAAGGAATAAATTTCTGTTAAGCCAGCTGGGCTCTGCCATTGTGTTCTGGCAATGCAAATAGACTAAAACAATAGCTACTTAAGTATAAGTACATATAGTACTGTCATGTGTGTATGTGTGTGTGTGTGTGTGTGTGTGTGTGTAGGATGTATGTGTGTGTATGGGGGTGGAGGTAGGTGTTTGTAAGCCTGTGTGCTTATGCATGGACTGATAGGTAAAAGCAAGAAGTTAACCATAGCTGTCATTCCTCAGGATCCATTCACTTTGTATTTTAAAACATAGTCTCTCACTGGGACCTCTATGGCCAAGAGCCTCAGGGGTCTGCTTGTCCCTGCATTCCCAGTACTGGGATTATAAGAATGTGCAACCATGCTCAATTTTTTATTGAAGAGAATAAAAAATTCTCTTCAATTTTTTGGGAAGAGAATTCAGATCCTCGAGCTTGCTCAGGAAGCACTGTCCTGACTAAGCCATCTCTCTACCACTTCACTAGCATGTTTTCGAAAGCACCTATACTGCTCATGAGTGACGGAAACTTCAGTTCAACTTGGCACACCTGGGAAGGGGGAACTTCAACTGAGGAATTGCCTCAACCAAATTTGCTTGTGCCCATGTCTTGGGGGGGGGGGGGAGCATTTTCTTGATTGTCAGTTGATGTGGGAGAGCTCAGCCTACTATAAATGATGCCATCGCTAGAAAATCTAGCTGAGCATAAGCCAAAGATAGCAAACCATGGTTCCTCCATGGTCTATGCTTCAGTTTCTGACCCCAGGTTCCTACCTTGAGTTGGTGTAGCTATCTTTGATAATGGACTCTATCTAACCTATAAGCCAATAAACCTTTTCTTTCCAAGGTTGCTTTGGGCCAGCACTTTATCACAATGACAAAGAAACCGACTAGGCCAGTACTCCACCCAGATCCCACTCCAGAGCTGCAGGTGCTCCCCACCCCAGCTCACTGCTCACCTCTAACTTTAACATTGGTTCCACTTTGGTTTGGGAACTTAAGAAGCTCCTCCACTTTAGCTCTGTAACAATGTCTCAGGAAGCCTAAATTGAATGTTTTACAAGCACATTATCTGAAATGATTGTTGGTAGGCCCAAATTACACCCTAGTCCACTATAGGAAGCCTATTATCACCCCCACAATCTCGTTTTCCTTTAAATGCCAATTAGCAACAAGATAAGAATATTACAGTAGAATTGAGGCGATTACCTAAAATCTCATTTTGCTAAATGTGCATGCTTCCTTACAGCCAAGGAAAAGATAATAAATGCTCTCGTGTCTCTCTTCCAGATTCCCCCACCCAGTCCTTCTCTTCATTGAGTGATTTGGTTAAAACTTGCTGTGCAGTGGCTTACCCCTGAGCCTCATTCATGCTGAGCACATGTTGCGCACTTAGCTAAGTTCTAGTCTCTTCCTTTAGTTTTAGATGAGAGAAACATGAGATGAACAAAATAGTAGATTAAAGAATTCTACAAAGATGGAGGGAAATGGTCATTTTTGTTTTCTGAAGACAGTTCCTAGGGACTTCAGAATCCTTTTGGGAGGCTTTGGACAAAGGCATCAGATAACTGAGATATATTTAAATCATTCAAGACAAGCTACATGCACAATGGCCAATATTACCTGACATAAAATCTATTCCAGTTCTCTCCTCCCATTTGAATCCCTTCCCACATATTCTTTCTTAATGATTGGCACATGTCCTAATGTTGCATACTTTATGGAGTTCTTTTAAATGTTTTATAAGCTTGATCCCTAGCCCATGGGTAAGAAGAGACATTGGTGGGGAGACAGCAGTGAAGCAGATAATCATTCACCACTTGGGAGCTCAGTTCGTGTCCACTTGTCTCCGTATTGATAAGGAACTGTCCTTTGTAAACAGCTACCTAGAAGTTCTGTGCCCTTAGTAGGACCTGCCTATTCCCTATGGCATCTCTGTACGTTGTTAAGAAACTGAAGGATCAGCAACTTCAATCTCCTTTGGACAGGGTGAGTTTCAAGATGAAGCCCTTGCTGATCCCCTTTCCACACATGAACTTCTGTATCATCATGCTGAAGATCAAATGCTATCTCAGATCTGAAATATTTCTTCAGTTATTTATACACCATAGTGGTTCAGCTATGAAATGACCCCCACAGGCTCGCATGTTGTTAGAACACTTGGTCCCCATCTGGTGGTACTCTTTGGAAAGGTTATGGAACCTGTAGAAGGCAGAGCCTTGCTAAAGGAAATACATCACTATGGACAGATTTTAAAGTTTTGTAGCCTGGTCCCACTGCCTGTTCCTGCTTCTTGAGTGTGTAGGTGATGTGATCAGCCAGCTTTGTGCCCCTCAAACCACACCCCTCCTTCAATGATGGACTCTCTCTCTCTCTCTGAAACCAAAAGCCAAAATAAGCCCCTGTCTTTTAAATTCTTCTTGCCAGGGTATTTTTGTCATGGCAACAGGACATAAACTAATACTAAATCCTGTATGCTAATTGATAGGATACAAAAATACATATTCAATACCATTATACCTCAGAATATCTGAAATACTTTTTTATGTTAGGAATATGAGCAGAATAATATCCAATGTAATCTTTTAGCTAGGCATCTAATTTTTATCATCATTTTGATTTTTTAATACTGGTGGAAGATTTGGGGTTTTTTGTTCTGAACTTATCACTTAAATGGGCATTGGAATAGGCTTTTGTTTCTTTTTAGTTCATCTTGATTTTCTTTCCGTTGTCCATAACCTGAAGAAATGCACTGTTTCCACCATTGGGAAATGTCAAGGCTTCTTTGAATGACTCCCCTTTCCCTTCATCCCTCTGCCAACTAGTTGAATTCTGATTGTATAGAAGTGGAAACACACAGCCCATCTTTCAGGCTTTACACCTTTTTCTTATCGTTATTGTGTGTTTCCTGTGTTCTATCCCACTCAACACTTCTTTTGTCTTCATAATCCAAATTTATAATCTATCCCCTCAAACTGTGACAATTCTATTAAATTATTATGTCCGTTACTTCTATCACACAAATGTCAATGTGATGATAATATTTTGCCACAGTAATGGGTTCGTATTATTATAGGTGATGTCTTCTCTTTTATCAATCCAAGAATGTCAATAATCAACCGAATTTCTATTAATTGGTATAGTGTATGGAAAGGTAAGTAGTCTTTATTTTTAATTGAAATTTAATAGAATTTGACACCCTCCAAGCTCGAGCCAGTCTTTGGTTCTGGCATTTTCTTGTTATTGTAATAAATGACTATAATCCCAGAACTAGGGAGGTGGAAGCAGGAGAATCATAAATTTGTGGTCATCCTTAGCTATTGTGAGTCTGAAGCCATTCTGGGCTATATGAGAACTGCCTTAAAAGATAAAATTTAATAATAAAAGACACAAGATTTCTGGGTTTTGTTCATATGGATGCTGTGTTTGTTTTCTGTGGTTTCTCATTTCCCATGGATAGAAATCTCCAGAATCCTGTAAATTTATTTGGATCATGGAACTTCATAGCCCAGAGCAGAGCACAGCTCCCTCTGCAGAACTATCGTGTTGCACTAGCTCCACAGCTCCTGTTGCCCAGGAGACTCTCATCTGGTCTCCAGGTAACCCTGTTGTGTTTTGCAAAAGGGAATCATTTTTCACTCTCCACTGCCAGCGTAGACAGGCATTCAGACTAGCGAGTTCTGAAATAAGCTGCACCGTTGGATAAGGATAGAACTGCAGCTGAACCAGGGAGAGAAGTAGCACAGGCCAGGGTAAATAGACATCCCCCAACCCACCATCCCCCCATCATCACATGGACACGTCAACATATGGATACATCACCATTACCCCACCCCTATCACCCCATTACCCCATCACCCCTATTACCCCATCCCCCATCACCCCATTCCCCCATTCCCCATCACCCTATCACCCCCATCATCTCAATCACCCCCATCACCCCATCCCCCATCATCCCATCCCCCCTCATCCCATTACCCCATCATCTCATTACCCCATCACCCCATTCACTCCATTACCCCTATCACCCAAGAGGTGAAAAGATAACCCCCACTATCCCCAAGAAACAGGATCTATTTTCAAGACCTCTGTTCATGGACAATGTGAAATAATGGGGAGGGGGAAGTTACCCTTTTGCCTGAAACAAGCAAAATATTGACAAAATGCATGAGAGCAACCATTTTTAAGACCCTAGGCACCAGGCAAGCATACATCCTGATACATTTTCTACTCACACACCTCCCATCCACATGTGATCCCGTTCAGATGGGTCAAACGTCATCATAGGACAAACTGGAGCTATTCTTAATTGCAATCAGAACTCTTAACCTTCAAGTTATGTCTTCCCTGTTTTGTTTTCACATTACCTGCAAGGATTTAAAGAGAAAGAATGCAAAGATGCACCTCAGAGTGGAAAACCGATCATGTGTCATAAATCTAAGGAGTGATTCGTAGCCATGATCTGTACAAAGCTCTCAAAACTCAAAAACGGGAGAAATCAAACTAAACACCAATTGAAAACTGACAAAATGAAACCCAGCATAATAATGCATATCAGTCATCCCAGCCCTATGGAGATTGGGATAGGGAGTGAGTAAGTTTAAAACTACCCTAATCTACATTGTGAGTGCAAGGAAAGACTTGACTATGAAGCAAAGCCTTGTTTCAATAAAATAAAAAACAAAAATGCTTGAAAAGATTCATAGATAATAAATGTGCACCTGAAAATATATTCGACACTACTAATTAGGAAAAGAAGAACTAAAATCTAAAGCAATGAGCTGCTGCCTGCCAGTTAGAACCGCAGAAGAAAACAAACATGTCAAGTGTCAGTGAGAAAACAGGTACCAAGGAGTCAGTTTTGTTTTCTGTGATAAATTACACTGACAAAAGAAGTGTAAGTGAGAAGAGGGTCTATCTGACTTACAGTTCCAGTCACAATCATCAGCAGGGAGGACAGGGTGGAGGAACCTGAAGCATCTGGTCTGAGCTGGTCATGTGATAGCCACAGTCAAGAGAGTCAATGAATTAATGGGTGAGTGTCTCACTCCCTCTCTCCTTTCCACCATGTCTGGCCTCCTGCCCATGAAATGGTGGCACCCACATACCAGGTAGGTCTTCTAAAGGTCAGCCAACTCAAGTTAAGAAAATATTTCACAAACACACCCACAGGCCAACCTAAGTTCCTCACTGAGATGCCCTTGCCAGATGATTCTAGATTGTGTCAAGTTGACAGCGAACCAGTCACTACTTAAGGCTCTTCTACAATCCTTCTAGCAAGCAATTTGAAAATTAAAATTCCTTTTTTTAAAAAAAGACCTGCATATATGATATATACACTTCTCTCCTGGCTACTTACCAAGCATAGACACACTCAACATGAAAGCATGTGTGCACATAAGCACGTACACACACATCCACAGTGGAATTTTATTTGTCATAGTCCCAAAATGGGAGTAATTCTATTGTCAACTAACTGGTATATGGATTAAAAAATATAAGATAGCCTACAATCTAATATAACTTATCAGGTGAAAATTAATTGCTCTGCTAAGAATGGTAGCATATTCCTGGAAAACCAGAATTCAAGAAAAGAAGGCATGAGGATCACAGTTCAAGTCTAACCATGGATATAATACTCGTTCATACAAGACAAAAACAAAAAAGAGACTGGAGCAATAGCTCAGTTGAAAAGTGGTTGCCACACAGACATGAAGAACTCATTTTAATCTGCAGAACCCATGGGAAAGAAGCCATCCATGGTGGCCTGTACTTGTAACCCCAACATAAAGAGATGGACATAGACAAATCCCAATAGGCCATCTATCTATTTTGTCTGTTTGGCAAGTACCAAGTCATTGATACAAAATGAAAGACCTTGTCCTACCAAAAGAAGAAGAAGAAGAAGAAGAAGAAGAAGAAGAAGAAGAAGAAGAA